>LTAE01003085.1:5078-39369 GCA_001647135.1 Pontederia paniculata | reverse complement strand
TACTTGCATTAACGACTAGTTTTCTGAGAGAAAGAATTAGATCTTTAGTGCAAAATATATAATGTAATCCCAAGAGTCTTGGGAAGTAACTTTGACAAAATACTGAGCGAGTGCTTTGAGTGATAGAAAGTCTTAGATCCCCTTCTATGATTCGAGTGAAGAATTCATGATAGAAGAGACCAAGAGTTCTTGAGATTTGTAAGAGGTTGTCTCCTTGTCCTCGTGCAAGAAAGGAGAAGCTTGTAAGGAAGCCTTCACCCTTGAAGAAGGAGTTAGTGATCTCCGGAGATCTCAAGTGCGAGAAGACCAGAGCGTGGACGTAAGCATGGAGTTTCGGCCGAACCTCGTCAACAAACTCTGTGTTTGTGTGCTTGTTTGTTGCCTTTGCTCTCTCCCTCATTCTATCTTTGTGCTTGTGAGTTTATATGCTTCCGCTAAATATACTCTAATGAATCTGACATAACATAAGTGACTAAAAATTTTATACACCAGTTCACCCCTCTTCTTGGTGCCATCTAGATCCTACATGTCTTAATTTTTCCGTCCAATATAATTGCTAAAACAGAAAGAAAGAAAATTATAATATTATATATAATTGCATATGTATGGTCCAATTTACTTTATCTTTACTTGAATATGCTGTACAATAAAATATAGCTGATTATATAATAAAAAATATAGTGTACTATAAACTATCGAAAATAATAATACATGTAGTTAGTGTGGGACACAATTGAAATTATTTAAATTTAGACTAAGATCTTAATAAATGTGACTTGACCCTGATCCAACATGGATTCATTCGGGACAAATTGTTGAAAAACCAAGTGCAAACCAGATCATCCCGGTCTGCACCTTCGGCCTACTTCAGATTATCTAAACCTTTATGGATTAAAATTTTTATGTCCAACAATTATTCCTCAAATCTTAATTCATAGAGACCTTTCAAATATTCTCTTATTTAACACTTGTGGGATATATAAACAATGTTTTAAAAATTAGACGGGTCAGCGGTTCGACTGGTTCAAATGTGAATCAATCATGAGTCCAGTTCGAGTTAATATACAAAAATCATATTTTATATAAAATTAGAATAAGCCAGGAAAGTAGGATTGAACCGAAGAATTATGTTCAATTCAAATTTTAATTTTTCACTAAAAATGAAAAATAAATCAGATTAAAAAATATGAAGCCAATGTACAAAAGGAAATTGTCGAGAATTAAAAAAAAAGATGTAACTATTCTAAGATATAAAAGGAGACACATTGGAGAATTGAAAAGAGACAACAAAAAAAGAAAATACTCCAATAGAAAAGGAAAATTAAGAATCATAAAAGGTAAAAAATGAATGACAAGAAAAAAAAAGAAATATGTGAATGAAAAAGAAAATAATTAAGAGAAGAAATAAAAGATTAATAATAGAAGGAAGAAAGAGGGAAAAGTAATTGGCATTAGGTACAAAATAAATATATAATCATCATTATTTTTGGATAAGCATTAAATTTGAAACATAATAACTAATTAAAAAAATGTTCATTAACTCTAAATTTGAAAGAAAAATGAAGGTGAACAAATATTTTAAGAAATCAAAGATTTTTTTAGAAAAGGGGAAACAAAAACAATAGGCAAAAATAAAATGAAACGAATAAATATAGGAAAGAATTAATAGGAAAAATGAGAATAGAAAAGGAAGAGATGAAAGAAGAAAATTAAGATTAAAATAAAATAAATCAATATAGAATAATTAGTATTATAATTAATAACAATAATTTATCAGTCATCACTATTTTGAATAAGTATTATTTTTTTAGTTTTTAAACACATAATAAATTATATTTATATTTATATTAATTATTAGTATATTATATTAAGATGTTTGATATATTATGTTGTATTAATTATATTATATATTATAAAGTATTATATAAGATAATATTTTAATAAAAAAATAGTTTAATCCGGTAACCTAGTTGAATGGAATCTTCGATTCGATTAAAAAGTGAGTAATAAAATCTTAATTCTGATTTTATTTCCGCATCTAATTATATCCTAATGTTTCCGGAGGTGGTGAGCTCACCCTTACGGTAATAGGACTTCGAAGTTCTTGATTCGCTGCTGTAGCTGTAAGTCGAGAGTTGAGACTGATGAGAGACGACAGAGACACGAAACGCTGCTGACACATGTAACTCTCTCTCTCTCTCCTCTCTCTCTCTCTCTCTCTCTCTCTGAACCCGATCCCACCATTTTTGGCCCTTCTCTCTCCATTTCCCCGTCCGACCCAAAACCCTAGATTTTCTCCACCGTTTCGTTTCAACGATTTCAACTGTGGATCCAAAACTGGGCTCCAAATCCAGGTACTTTTGTCGAAATTCATCTCTTTTGTTCCCTCCGATTTGAGTTTTGTTCTTTCAACTCATCGAAATCTAGGGTTTATTTGGCTGGGGTTATGATTGGAGTCATTTCCGCTTTGAATTGATCGAGTTTCTATAGGAAGAGGGAAGCAGACTTCCATTTTTTTTTTCTTGTCTAAGCATGGCGTCAGGCCTCGCCGTTGAGGACTCCGGCAGCCTCGACCTGAATGCCCGAGAACAAGAGGGAGTCGCTTGTGGCGTCGAAACTGAGCCACCGTCAGCTCCGGATCTCGACCGTGTGGCCGAGGAGGGCATGATTGCTTCGGGTCACCGGAGTTCAGTGCAGCAGGATGATGTCGATGCGTCGAGCAGCATGGATGCCATTGATGTTCGTGCAGAGACACAAGCTGGAAGTGAGGCTGTCGAGAGGAGCGGCGTCACTAGCACAGCGGAAGAGGATGCCATTCGGGAAGCGGAGAACGACCATGTGAATAAGGAGAGTGCTTCAGCAGGAGTTGCGATTGTCCCTGTTCCTGAAGTTGAACTTGGATCACTAGATTTTTCTCAGCATGAAGTTGCAGCTGCCTCCTGTGAAGACCATAATCCTGAAGTGGGAGTTAGCATGGGAAGCTGTGAGGAAGTTAATGATAAGGATTTTGTGAAGGTTACTCAGGAAGTGGAACGATCTGATTCTGCGCGGAAAGACATTAACATTCAGGGGAAAGAGTGCAGTCCTCATGTACATGAAGCCATGGTAAGTAGCGCTGTTGAAGCTGAGACAATGTTAGTCTCTGGAGTTGACGAAACAGAAGCTCACGATGGTTTATGTAACTTTGATTCAGCTCATCAGGATGTGGGTGATACACCATGCAATATTCTGGAAGTCAAAGATGGTGTAGAAGAAGCAACCATTGCGGATGAACCATCTGTGGTAGGGGATCAAATAGGAGTTAAGGTTGTGCAAAGTAGCAGTGGGCATGCTAATATAGCAGGGAGCATAGATCCTCAACAGGAGAAGGAAAAATGTATTACCGATGGATCCCTAGGGAGTCATCACAGCGAAGTAACCATTCAAACTGCCTTGGAAGTTGTGCAAGATTCCATAGTGCAAGGAAGTGACGATAAGCCTGATGGTAATGATAAAAAAATGGCAACGGATGAAGTACCTGAAGTCAATGATTCACAAAGGATACATGACCAGCAAGATATGGCTGAAGTAACTGAAGTTAGTAATGAAACCAAACTTACAAAAAACTTTTGTTCTTGTTTAGATGATACATCAGCTACGGATTCTGTTGGTTTTGGAAGGAATGAAGATGAATGCTTGGCAGATGCTGTTGTAGGGTCGGACTCTGTTGTCGCTGTTCAAAGTGAGGGAGCTATCACAAAAGATAGTGAAACATGTCTAAGTCAAATGGAAGCTAAAATGGTTGTTGAAGATATATCATTCACAGAGGAAAACTCATGCATGGATAATAGGTTAACAGGTCATAATCTGCCCGACAGTCATCTTAATGTGATTGAACAACCCCATGGATGTAATATGATGATTGTAGAAAATGAAGCATCCGTAAATGTTGTTGGAGTTAAAACTGAGAGGTTGCTCAAGGAATGTGATGTTGTAAAAGCACAAGTTGAAGTTGGGGAAATAAGTAATGGAACTGAACTCACGCTGAGTTCTCAATTGGTAACAGAGGACTGCAGTTCTGTGAATGAGGTCATGAACCATGATGCGGTTGAGCAATTTGAAGCTGCAGAAGGAACATTATTATCTGAATATAGCAATACAAATGAAGGATTGGTTGCAGAATGTACTGATATCATGGATGAGAACCAGGAAACTGTACATTCACAGATGAATCAGAAGGAAAGCTTGACTCTGGCTGGGGAAACTGGGGTTGGTGAGCAGTCCGTGTCGATGGTTGGGATCAATCAGAATGATCTCGAAGTTGATAATGCTATACATGGAAAAGAAGTAAACACACAAAAAAACCAAGCTGGTAAGGATCTTTTATCTATAGAAAAACTTGGTTACTGCAAGCTACATAATTACTAATATTCAGTCTTAATGCAGGTAGTGATCCTAGTTTGCTTAAAATTGGTCCCTCAGAAGAAACGTCTGAAAATTTAGATCTCAACAAGAAGAACATAAGTGGCAATGCATGTTGTTCATTAGGATGTTCAAATACAATGTCAGATGCCCAAGTATCGGAAAACAGAGATACGCTGCTTGTTGATGAACAGCCAATTAAAAATCGAGATGTTACAGTCCCACCTGCATGGTCAAATATTGAATCAAAGTCTTCAGACATATGCTCAACTGATTGCAATTTAATGGAAAAGGAATATTTTGTAATGGAAGGTCTGAATTTATCTGTAGAAATAAGTGTGCCAACAGCTTCTGAACTGTCTGAGATTCAGGCTGTCATATCTCAAGATATCGAATCTGCTGATCAGATAAATATGGTGGAGGATAGGTTAGTAAATCCTGGAGATATTGATATGGATGGTGACCATGAACCATGTAAAGAATCAGAGAAGCAACAAATAGAACAAATGCCAACATATAAGGAGAATGACCAACGTGATTGTTACTATACACTGCCTGAAGAGAAGCATACTTTTTCCATCTCTGATCTTGTTTGGGGTAAAGTCAAGAGCCACCCTTGGTGGCCTGGCCAAATTTTCGACCCTTCAGAGGCTTCAGAATTGGCATTAAAACATCAGAAAAAGGATAATTTTCTTGTAGCATATTTTGGGGACAAGACATTTGCTTGGTGCGATGAATCACAACTGAAACCATTTGAGACATACTTCTCACAAATGGAAAAACAGAGCAGCTCAGATGCATTTGTAAATGCTATTGATGGTGCTCTTGAAGAAGTTTCTAGGCGTACAGCGCTGGGGATGACTTGTTTTTGTCAGTCAACCGAAGCAACTTCCAGCTTGGTATGCCAAAAGATTGAGAATGCTGGGATTCAGGAAGGTAGTAATAGCTCTGTTGTTGATAAGTCTCTCATCATAAGCTGCTTCTATCCTAACAGACTCATTGATTATGCAAAGGCATTAGCTCAGGTGCCACTTGGAGGAGCTGATAGATTGGAGCTTGCAGTAGCTAAAGCTCATCTAAAAGCATTCTACAGCTCTAGGATTTATTTTGAACTTCCTTTTCAGCAGAACTGTAGTGGGTTAAGTAATAATGACGCTGACTCTGCTGGTGGAAACTTTGGAAAAGGTTCCACTGAATGCTTGATTTCTATCCCAGCAGATTCGAAGTTCGAGAAATACAAATCGAGAGTTGGGGGAAATCAATTCGATAAGCAATTGGTTGACTATCAAAGGGAGAAGACTTTGTTGGAGCCGACAGATGTTGGAGTTGCTTGTGAGCTTGCAAATGGAGGTCAATCAGAGACTGGTGCAGAAACTGGTTGCGAATTAGTGGCAGTTTGTACTGGTAAGATTCGGAAAGCTCCTGATTCTGACTCTTCAGACTCTGATGGAAGAAAAAAGAAAAAGCTGGACTCCTTAGGTGATATGGAAATGAAACTGCCATCCCCCAATTTCAGCATTTCTTTCAAGGTAGGAGAATGCATCCGTCGAGTTGCAAGCCAGCTGACTGGATCTCCATCAATCCTAAGATCTCATGTTGAGGCATCTCACAAGAATGCATCCAAGGATGATAGCATCTTTGATGTTGATGCTTCTTATGACACTAATATGCATAGTCCAAAAACGAAGATGGCAAATCCAGATGATTCCTCCCAAGATGAGCTATTGTCACAGTTGTGTGCAGCTGCAGCTGATCCTATGGTGGGATACAGTTTTGTTGGGGAACTGCTTACTTTCTTTACTGATTTCAGGAACTTTTGTGTTGTTAGTTCTACAGAGCAGAGCTTACCAGAGAGGAGTAGAAGGGGTAGGAAAAGAAAAGTCGAGACTCAGTCAATTGCTTCTATTTTAATAACTGATCACATGCAGGACTCTTATTGGTCTGACTTGGCATCATATCATGGCCCTGTGAATGGTCTGAGAAGTAAAGAAGCAACCACAATTCGGAGTCAAAGAAGAAAAAGAAAGGTTTCAGCGCAAACATCATTGTCACCTTCATCTGCTCCTGTGTTGCAGAATGCAGAATGTCACCAAGCTGGCGTGGGAAGTCCACATATGAAACCGCTTCTGATTGCAGAACGATCAATAATCAGAGTGGAAGAGAAAATAATTGGTGAATGCTGTCCCACAGCGCTGATTCTTAACTTCAGTGGATTGAAACCTCTTCCTTCGGGTATAGAAATAATTAGAATTTTTAGTCGTTATGGACCCTTGAAGGATTCAGCAACAGAAGTTCAAAAGAAGAATAATTGTGTAAATGTAGTTTTCCAGAGGCGTGCTGATGCAGAGATTGCTTTTAGCAGTATTGGGAAATATAGCATATTTGACCACTCACTTATGAGCTATCGACTTAGATATTTACCATTGACCCCTGATCCATCTCCAGTCACTGAGTTACAAGAAATTGATGTTATACCTTTTGAAGACGTCAACTTCGAAATTTTAGATAATTGCCAAATAGGTTATATATCTCCAGATAGGGAGTCTGAAGACAAAAGTAATGAAGCGCCTACCAAAGGCAGCAACCTTGAAACACCAGACAGCTACCTGATTGCTTATGCTTCTCCAGGTAGCAAGTCAGAGGACAAAATTGATTCAGTTCCTGTTGAAAACAAAAATTTTGAAACTGCAGACAGTCATCAAGCTTATAATGTTTCTCCAGATAGCAAGTTGCAAGATAAAAATGTAGTTCCTGTGGAACTAAGCAGTCTTGAAATCCCGGATAATTCTCATGCTTCTTATGTTTCTCCTGATACCAGCTTGCAAGACAAAGATGATGTGGTTCCTATGGAAGATAGCAACCTTGAAACTTTAGATATTTGCCAAGGTAATGCTTCTCCAGATATCAGGTCAGAAGACAAAGATGATGTAGTTCCATTGGAAGATAGCAATCTTGAAATCCCAGATAGTTGCGAAGCTGCTTCCACTTCTCAAGGTACCAAATCGCAGGACAAATATAATGAAGTTCCTATTGAAGATAGCAATCTTGAAACTTCAGATATTTGTCGAGGTAATGTTTCTCTAGATACCAAGTTGCAGGACAAAGATGATACAGTTCCTATGGAAGATAGCAATATTGAAATCCCAGATAGTTGCCAAATTGTTTATGTTTCTCTAGATACCAAGTCACAAGACAAAAGTGATGCAGTTTCTATGGAAGGAAGCAATCTTGAAACACCAGATATTTGCCAAGGCAATGCTTTTCCAGATACCAATCTGCAGGACAAAAATGATACAGTTCCTATGGAATGTAGCAATCTCGATAGCTCAGATAGTCACCAAATTACTTTTGTTTCTCCAGATACCAAGTTACTAGGTAAAAACGATGTAGTTCCTATGGAAGATGACAATGTTGATGCTCCAGAAATTCGCCAAGGTCATCCAGATGACAAGTCAGGAGTAAAAAATGATACAGTTCCTATAGAAGATAGCAATCTTAATGTCCAAGGTTTTTGCGAAACTGCTTCTGTTTATCCATATACGATGTCACAAGGCAAAAATGATGCAGTTACTACGAAAGATGACAATGTTGAAACTCCAGATATTTCCCAAGGTTCAGAAGATAAAGATGCAGTGGCTTTTGAAGATAATAACTATGAAGCTCCAGACCAGACTGTTCTTGCTTCTTCAGATATCAAGTCAGCCAAAGTTGATGCAGTGACTTTTAAAGATAACAGCCTCATGACTCCAGATGATTCCTGGACTTCTTGTATTCCAGACACCAAGCCACAAGAAAAAAATGATGCAGTACCTACTGAAGATGATCTACAAACTCCAAATAATTCCCATATTGCTTGTACATCTCCAGATACCAAGTCACAGAATAAAATTGATGCAGTGTCTGTTGAATTTTACATTCGTGAAACTTCAGAAGATTGTCAGATTGCTTGTAGTTCTTCAGATACTAAGTCACAAGTAAATGAAAATGAAGTATCGTTTGAGAATAGCAATCTCGATGTTCCAGGTAAATTTTAACCTTCAATCAGTTGAAATTACTGTCTTTAAGTTATGATTCTCATAGAATTTTTTTTCCAGTTCAAGTAGAGAAAGATGATGTGTTAGATCCAATGCTACTTGAAGTTCCAAGCCAAGAATCAATAGAAACCCTTCCTCAGGTAGACGAGCAAACCGGTTAGATTTGTAACTAATGTTTGATGAAGGTGCTTCTAAGCTTATTTTACTTCCAGTCTACAGAGCTGCTTTAATGCACATCTGATGTTGTACAAAAAATATTCCCAACTTTGATGAGGATTTCTTTGATGAAATGGCGAGTCAACCTTGGGACTTCTATCTGCTAATCCCAGATGTCATTTGTAACCATGTTTTATTGGGATATACTCCATTTTAAAGGAAAAAAAGTGTCCGCTGTTCATTTTCTGGATGATGGAATTATTTTTGATATGATAGAAGAAATTGCCAGTAGGGATTTGTTAAATGACATATCGAAAATTTGTAGTCGATTTAGTAGATTAGGACATGGGTTTTAAGAACCATATTGTTCCTAAGAAAGAGAAAGATAGGGAAAGCATATACTTCTTCTTAACATTCTCTATGCTATAATTCGCTTCACATTAATTCTGAATTACACATTTATCATTTATATCACAATTAAATCCCTTCTGTTTGAGATATTGTCAAGTTTTTTTGTTAAAACATTTTTTCAGTTTATTAAGTGATTTATTTCCCTTAATCATATGTTTCTTCTGATTTATACGCCTAACAATAATCTATATATAAAAGCAAAGTAATCTCTTGTCAGCCCACAAATTTTAAATTTAATTTTTAGAAAGAAATTAAAATATTCCTGTATAAGTTAGAAGATATATTATAATAAAAAGTTTATTATATAAGATAATAAATTTAAAATGTTTTTAGAGAATTCTAACTCATATAAAACTGTTTTGAGTGGTTGAGAAAGTTTGAGAAGATAAAATTATAATAAATTATTATTTTCCTTGTAATAATATAAAATTATTTTAAAACAAATGTTTTTTACATAATATAATAATATTTTGGTATCTGAAACTAAAAAATATAAACTAAAATAAGATAAGAAAAAAAGTCTTATTCTCGAGTAGTCATGATTTTTGAAAACAAAGAGATAATATTTAAGATACTAATTTAAAATATAATTATTTTTATAAGGGGAGGTAAATTCCAGAAGGAGAGTCAAATAAAAGTAAATTACTTAAATAATTATTTTAGAAGAGATTTTAATTTATTTATCTCTATCTAATTTTTAAAGTAGTCTCTTGCCATATGTCATATGCCGACAATTTTTGTAAAAGAAATCAAAATATTCTTGTAAAATTTAAAATCTATATTACAATAAAAAATGTATTAAATAAGAAAATAGTAATTGTATATAAAAAATATCTTATAATAAAATGTTATATATATATATATATATATATATATACTTATTTTGAAAGATTCCTAACTCAAATAAAACCATTTTGAGCAAAATAGAGGAGAAAGTTGAGAAGATAAAGTTAAATCTTATTCTCGAATACTCATGATTTTTCAAAATATTTATTATATAAGATAATAGTTTAAAAATATAATTAATTTTTTAAAATAAGTGGTAAACTTTAGAAAGAGAGTTAAATGGGTAATGAGCACGAGTTTGATTCGTCCTGATCAATTCGGTCAATTCGGCTTGACCTAATAACTTTTGGATCGACTCATTACTCTAATTATATCAAACTTTATCCTATCCGATAATTTTTGATTGGGCAACAAATTGAATGCTTTGATAACCCAACTCAAACTTGACCGACCCAAAATTATATTACTAATACAATATAAAATGGATTAATTAATACCAAAGGATTTTAAACATTTCAAGTTTTTTTTATCATTAATTTTATATTTTATTAATATTTTTATTTAATTATGTTTAAAATATATTATTATTTATAAAAAAGTGAATATATAAAAATAATGAAGTTCAATAAATGAATAGCTCAACCCGACTTAACCGAAACTTTTTCGATTGGATTGGTTCGAATGTCAATTTTTTTTATCTTAACCTAATACGATATTCCTATCTAATTATATTATTATAATTTACATCATCCGTGCATTGCACGAGTATTTAGGCTAGTTTCATAAAGAAATAAGAAAACACATGCAGGGGGTGGTGCCCCTCCCTCATTTTTTAGATATTCTTAAAGGGTTTTTATTAAATCATCAGGTCTAAAAATGAATAAAAATAAATCTAACATGTTTATACATTATCAGCCACATAAGGGTCATTAATGAATTGAAAAATTATATATGAGCAATTTGAGAGTTTAATATGAAATGATTTAATTGTTAAGCTGTCATACTTATACTTCATGATTAAATGCCAAAAAGAAATTATATTTGTCTGGTTAGAGTAAATAATTCAAAGGTAGTGTTTAACTCCTAAAACTTAAGTTTGAAGAACTTATCGATTTGAAGAATTAATTTGTGTTTGGATGAACTAAAATATGATGTAAGTTAAAAAGATTAATTTGATAGATTAGTTCTAATGACTATTGGGATAAACTATATGAACCAAAAGGTAAAATATAGTTTTTAATAAAAAATAATAATATTAATTGAATTAAAAAATTATAATAATAAATTATGTTCAAATGGTATGTTTAACATGATATAATTAGTAATTTCTTAAATAATTGTAATGAACAATATAGACTTAATTTTATGTATAACTTAATAATATATTTTATGAATTTAAGTTAAAAAGAATTGACGAAGAATGATAAAAATAGTGAGTTAATTGTATAGGATAAATAAAATTATAAGTAGTTTCTAATTATATTATTAAATATATAAAATAGTTAAAAAGTAAAAGTAAAAAATTTAACATGTGAAAAGAGAGGGAGGAGAGAGGAAAAGTAAAAAAGAAGAAAAAGTCACGAATGCATGAACTAAACTCCCGAGTCCAGAGTGTCATGCCATCCTAAGTTCACATATTTTGATTCTCATGTCAATAATATTTGATCTTATTTCCGCTGCCAACGCGACCAAACCTAAATACATACATCTACATATGCAACATTCTTATTTATCTTGGCCTCTCTAATGTAATTGAGAGCAATGAAGAAGCATGTTTTATTAAAAGATAAATTGGTAAATGAGCTGAACCAAGTTTGAACTTCAGAAGTAGTATTGCTTTTGAGAGAAAATTCAATGCACTTGTATTATCGGATATTAAAAACTTTCATAACAACACAACAAAGTAGACTAAACCTAGAGATGAATGAAGTGGACGCACAACCTCCTCCTGATCCGCTTGAGCCTCAAGAGCCTCTTACTCAGCGTCCCTCTCCCTCCCCCACCTTAGTCCTCCGGCCTTTGTATAATTCCCCATTAGCCCCCGGTTCCTCTCTGATGCACCTCTCCACAAACCCAACTTGGTCAGGCGTTGCGCGCAAACAAAGGCGTCTTCCTCCTCCTCAAATATCTCTAAGTCAGCTCCGCGCTATTTAGGTGGCAATTACGGATGAAGTTGTTATTCCTGCAGATGAAGTAGCGCATAGATCAAAAGATCCGAAGAGGTGTCTCATTGGGCGCTTCGTTGGCAGCATTGTCACCCATGAGGCTCTTCGAGTAGACTTACCTCTTCTCTAGCATCTCACGACACCATTAGAGATTATTGAGTTGTGCAAATTCCACCTTATGTTTATTTTTGATAACTTGGTTGATCATTTGCAGGTACTCACTCAAAGCCCGTGGAATATCAAGGGCCATTTTCTCAATGTTTCACAGGCCAAACCTTTCTTCAACACCCTCGACGATCAAATCACAAATGTACCTATATGGATATAGCTTCCAAACTTGCCTTTCGAGCTAGTGAATCGGGAATTGATCCTCCGCTACACACTTTGATCTCCCGCTTTGTCTTGATGAAGGTCATAGATATGTAAACTACAAGGGTAATAGGGTCTGTATTGATCTAGATCTTGGCAACCCGATCAAGTAGGGGATATGGGTCAAAACGCCAGATGGAGGAAGACACTTTCAACGGATTATCTATGAAGACTTTCCATCATTATGCTTTCGGTTTAATTTGTCTGGACAAAATCTGGAGACATGTCCAAGGCATCCAGTAAGGTTGGTGGAGGCTTCCCAATCTCAAGATACGGGTGCTACCCTAGGGAAGGTACTCCTTTATGGTCCATGGCTTCGTACATCCTATGGCCGGAGGCATGGGCCTACCTCCGGGGCCGGCCGACCATCGGGAACAGGTCTCACCGACTAAAAAGGGCGCCTTTAAACCAAAAGCAGCCTACTGGTTCAACATCTTCAACCAATAGTGGAGTCAAACTACTTTGCACCAGTGGTGCTCCCTGATCTCAACCGTCCAAGTACTAACACCCCATCACATTGACAACATCAAGCACAAATGATTATATTGCAATGTTCTCTTTTGGAACTCTCTGGAAACATAGTTGTTATGCAACACAAGCTTGCATCATCCTCCACTAGTGGACATCTCAACAGACATGATTGTCACCGAGCTGTGATGTGTCCCATAAGCCCACGAGTGTTACCCACCCTTCTTTGGGAGCACAATATCGCCCGGGCCATGTGACACATACACGATCAAATGGCCATAATCTACGACTACTTCCCGACCAAGGCCATCTCCATACACGTGGCCCCTCTTCGTACACTCACCTTTCGACCTTTCCTCTTGGGGAGTTCCCTCCTCTCACTCCTAATCCTTAGATCTGCCAAAGACTGGAGAAGCCCTCACCTTCATCTGTGCCTCCCTGCTCTATCTCCTCCCTCTCCCCCTCCCACATACCAAGGCCACTTGGTGGTAGATCACCTAGATCTGCTCCCGACTTACCCCCACCCTCAACTATGGAGAAGGATGAACATAAAGCTATGGTTAGTTGTGCACTAGAAAGGATCATGGACGCATACGCGAAAAATGATCAGGAAAGCTCTCAGTCACCCGAACTATCGGAGGAAGAATAAGTTGATACAGACCTGCTTCCTCCTAGCCGCACTAGGAAGAGGAAGGATAGAAGAGCTTGCTAACACATACTCTCTCTAGAGCTGACCTTCAAGAGCAAGAAAACATCCCAAAACACTCATAAGAAATATAAGACTCGACATGTTGATAGCTCCATCATCTTACAATCTACATCTAATGTGCAGGACGCAACCCCTCCTAAGGGAGATGACAACTATGCCAACAAATGAAGATTATTGCCTGGAACTGTAGAGGCACATATAGAAGCAAGGTCAGGGACCTCCTCTCGTGAATCATGGCACATCATCGCCCTGACATAATAATCTTGTTAGAAACACACACTACCCGACAACAATATAAGGAAGTCATACGAAGGTTTGGTCAAAGTTGGAGTGTCCATTTCCAAGAGGGATCTGGCGCTGCTGGAGGTATTATCATTGTTCAGAAAATGGCTTAGGTGATATTTACTCCAATCCTCACTACCCCTCAAGTTATTCATGCAGTTATTACCAAAAGTACTTTCTCTTTTTTCTTTTTTTTGGTATTTATGCGAGCACCATTCCCCTTCAGCGTAACTTGCTTTGGCAAACCCTAAGATCTATGGTAACTACAAACCTTCCTTGGGCCATATTTGGGGATCTAAATTGTTTGTTGTATCCAGAGGACAAGAGGGGTGGGGCACCTTTTAGAGTCACAAGGTCAGTTAGGTCCCTTAGGAACATGGCCTATTTGATGTTCATTTAGTGGACACTAAGTTTACTTGGTGGAATAACCGACATGGTAATTCTAGGTTCTTAGTAGATTAGATCACCTACTTGTAAGTCCCTATTGGATTATCATGTTTCCTTCTTAACCCTATATGTGCCAACCAGATGCGCCTCTGATCACTCGCTTCTAGTCTTTAATTTTGAACAGAAACCTGCTCGACCTCGCCCTTTCAAATACAAACACTTATGGTTTGAACATGAAGAGCCTAGAAACATAGTTAGCAGTGAATGGTGGACTGCGAACCTTGACAAAATGATTGAGCAGACCCTCCAAGCCATTAAGAGAAGAACCTTATGCAAGAATAGAAAGGAATTAGGATGGTTAGAGTCCACAAGCTGAGGAGGTATGCACCATTATTAGAACATTGGGAACTCAAGGGCTCACGAATTGGGAGTTGGGGAGACTTAGGACAACCTATCATTAGTACGCAACATACCTAAGCCAAATTTTTTTATTGATCTATTCAGTTAAAAAAAAGAAACTAGCGAATCAGGATGTGACACATGGCGATCTGCAGGGTTGAGCACTTCGGCGTGTGACAAATGGCACGCACGCAGGGAGCATGGCGCCGCGTGCCGTGCGCACGTAGGCACGCGTCTGCCCTGCGTGACGCGCCGTGTTGTGGCCTATGTGGTGTCACGTAGTCGCCGCGTGTTGGCCTGCATGGCAGCCTCCTGAGCAGGCCATTGGGCCTACTAGCAAATGGGCTCAAGATCCATTCTACCAAGAAGTGGGCTGAAGGCCCACTTTTGCAGGAAAAACCTTTTTTTGGGAAAAAAATTAGAAACTAATAGCAAAGTATTTTTCTTGATTAAAAAATTAAAAAATATTAAAATTATTTTTCAGAATATTTTCTGACTTTTATATCATTATTTGATAATTATGTGCTTATTATTAATTGCAAATTCGTAATTATGCAATTACTTGAATTTTTTTGAAATCATATAATGTCCAAAAAATTAAGAAAAATTATGAAAATTTTCCAGCTGGTTTATATCATTATTTCGAAAACTTATAGATTTTTTTTTGTAATTTGCTAAAATTTCCATAAGTTGATATTGCAAATATTATTGTATTGCAAAAATGATAAAACATTGCTACAGAAAATTAAAAAGACTAAGAATTTTTTACATAATAATTTTCTGAAATTTTACACCATACATGCATATTTAGATTGCAAAGATATGTTATGTCATACTATGCAATTATTGAAATTTTCTTTGTTAATGGAAATATGCATAAAATTTGCTGTAGAATAAAATTGCTCATACACTAGAGATCATGCAAAATATTTTCTTAGTGAAAATAAGTATGAATAGCATGTTATTGTATTTTTAGTTTCGTACTAAATTATGTAATAAATTGATTCTTGTTGAAATAGAAAAGCATGCTACTTATTGAAATTAATTTCTTTGTGAAATTAGATATTGCATGATAAACTTTTAATTTCATACGTTGAAATTAGATAATACTTTAATTTCTTTGTGAAATTAATTTAATATTATGTGCTATATATGCTTTATGAAAAATCATATATGTGAAACTATGGGCATTAAATTAGGAGTCTTTCCATTTTATATATGGGTACCCTTATATCCTATAAGCACCTTCCTAGGAAAGATCAATTGTATCTTATTGAGAGAGTCTTTGCAAGACTTACAGGGTGAAAGAGAAATATGCTAAACCAAGCAGGAAAGATCACATTAATTAAATTTGTGGTTAACACCATACCTAACTATTCTCTAGGATCTGTACACATCTCATTAGGGATCATTGAGTCACTTTAGAAAATCTGGAGGAGCTTCCTTTGGGACCCAAATGGGGTCGAAAGAAGAGGTCTTCATCTTATAAACTGGAGCACTATCCAACTACCTAAATCAGAGGGTGAGCTGGGGACCCTGCGTATTATGGGTATCCTGAACGGGGTAAATTCACGTTGGGTGAACTTGATAACTGAGAAGTACAGTCCCTTACATCCATGGTTCCCTCACATTGACTCCAACCCAGCTTGGAGTTGGAGGTTAATTTTGGAGGCAAAGTCTAAGCTTAAACATGGATTTAGGAGGCTGACAGATAATGGTGTTTCAACTCGGGTAATGTTGGACCCTTTAATTTTCTCAACCCCCCTCGCCCTTATGCCTACCTATGTTAATGTCTACACCTCTCTTATGTCCATAAATTTATGATTTGATAATTAATAATTGTGGAACTTGAATTTTCTCTTTGCTTATTTTGGAAACATCCTATGTGCTAAAATCACATCTATTTTCTTGCCTGCTAATGCTAATAATGACGTGTGGATTTGCACACCAGATAAAAATGGCATTGCTACTACTAAATATGCTTACGGATTGATTAGGCATCAGCCTTTGCCGACATGCAACTCTAGATACCTGGTTTGGAGTACAGTGTGGAACATTCCGATTCCCCCTAAAATTTATTTATTTTTATGGAAGTTGATTCATAACCGGCTACCTACAAAAGATACTCTTTTGTGTTTTGATCCGTGAATCTTGCTAACTATTCGCTCTATGGATTTGCTGTGGAAATAAACTCTCATCTATTTTTTCAGTGGCCAGTCTCATTACAGTTATGGCATATGTTTCAACAACAAAAAGTTTTTAATTTTGAATTTCTTAACGCTTGGGACAATGGTAGTTGGACTCGAGAAGTTCAATGGCTCGATGCTGTGTCAAAACGCTCTCTTCTTTTTTTTATTTGCTTACTGTCGGTGAGGGATCTTGAATATGAGGAATGACACACTTTTGTTCCAAATCAGGGACCATTTATATGGTCTGGATGAAGGCCTTGGCTAGCTTAAATGAATATGAGAAGGCACACATGTCTGAAGTCCCAGACTTCAAAGACTCTATTCGAGTTTGATGGGAGTCTTCTCCTCAACTCTGGATTAAGCTAAATTCAGACGGCTCATTCATTGCAGCAAGTGAGATAGGGAGAGCAAGTTACCTGCTAAGTTCTGACACTCGACTTATTGTTGTAGGGGCATTCTCAAATGCAAGCAGCTATGTATTGACTAGGTGCTGAAACAGATTCAGAGACCCTAGTTCAAATCATATGCTGAAGAGCGAGAGACCCGTGGAAGATTAGAAGTATCTTACAAGACATTTTCAACACTCAAATTTTTTTAACTTTGAAATTAATCACTGCTATCGGCAAATAAATCAGCCAGATGGCAAATTTTGGATTTTTAAACAACATCAATCATTTTCTGGAGGAAGATCCATCACCGGATCTCTTGGTTATGATGTACCGTGGCTCACTCGGACTTTATTAGATAATTATCACTCCTTTTTCTTTAAAAGAACTTATAGAACTTAAATATGATCCATTTATCTGAGAAAAAAAGCAAGTCCCTTCTTAACCTTTTTTGGATATGAAGTAAACACCTGACAAAAAAAAATGACGCCCCGTAAAAAGTAGAAGCCAAGGGCCAACGGGGGATATCTCAGCGACTCAACTATTTGCTGGTTCCTCGAGGCCCGAACGCATCAGTTTATCGTTTCAATAACGAGTTCAATAGGTTAGGAGTAATACACAATATAATATAAATGAGTTGAATAAATCAATCAAAACATATAATTTAATAAATGATATCAATGTATAATCTATCTTGGGCTAGAATTAAATCAAAATTATCGACAAATTATATACAAGAATATTAAAAATATAAATATAAAGATTAAAAAATCTTAATAATTTAAGCTTTTGGATAAGCCGATCATCTAATTTAACAGCGGACAACTCTTTGCAAAAGCAGTAGTAAAAGGGGAAAAAAAAGTAGGCAAAACAGGAAGAGCCGAACCAGCGAAGCTCCTCATGAGTCCCGACTTCAAAAGATTCAGTCAACCTGTGTGAAGCCCTCGGATCAGGAATTCAGGACTATGACATGAAAATGTGACCGATTATTATTAACATAAACAGTAGATCAAGTACAGCCAACACCTCCACCATAGACAAGGAACACAGAAGCAAGAACAAAATTTTCTTTTAATAACATATGAGTGTAACACCAAGTAAAAGAATGAGAATAAAACATCTGTTCTTTTGAACTCTACATCCCCCTATTGAGTTAGAGAAATTATAATCTTCTTCCATTATCTCACCAACAATCGCCGTTAGAAGCCACTATGCATTCAGGAGCTGTATTATGAACCTGCTTCAGCGTCAATACACAAAAGAAGCTCTAAGACATTTGGCTTCTCTTATATACTGCTTGTCAGGTTTCAGGGCACGCTTATCCATCTGTTCATCGACTGCTAATGGTGCGCACTCAGTTATCTATAACATGTACAGTTCCCTTGAATCATTCGGTCTATAATGAAAAATGCAGGCTTTCTGCTTCACGCCTCAGAAGCAAGATATTCGACTATATTACCATGCTCAATCTTCCTCATAAATGAGTGAGGCAAATGAGAATGGCTTGAATTTGTAGCCATCACCATGATAGAACTTGCCCATAAATTCAACCCAGTGAAGTCGAAGAGCATGAAGAAATGCACTGAGGGTTTCCATCATGAGCAAAATGAATGCTGTTGCAAAAGCAAAAACTGCCAGCCCTGCTATCCGGATGATGACACTATCATACCTGCTTGAAAGAGTTTGTTTGAATAAATTAGAAAACCTTCAGCATTGGGAAACTCAAGTTACTTGTATCGAAATGGATTTTCTAACTCGTTGATGCTTTAGAATATTGGAATTTTGTATGGATGAACTAAAAAGCTTAAACTATTAATTTAAACCAGTAATGGATGGAGCAGATAGCAAGAAATGTTTCAGACTCACCCCCAAGCAAGCAGAAGCAATTTCTCATAGAAAACAGTCGACAACTCTGAATGTGCTAAGCTGGATGTGTGAAAAAACCAGTAAAATCAGTAGGAAGTACAAAATGTGTCAACTTAACAGAAGTCGGATATTCTTACCTTAGAGCCCAAAGT
The DNA here is from genome assembly GCA_001647135.1 of Pontederia paniculata. Taxonomy (NCBI): domain Eukaryota; kingdom Viridiplantae; phylum Streptophyta; class Magnoliopsida; order Commelinales; family Pontederiaceae; genus Pontederia; species Pontederia paniculata. Next base: position 20,209 of record LTAE01003085.1, on the reverse strand, counting down.
CGAAGGTAAGATGCAGTATTTGAGACTGCACCAAGGACAAACTCAATGGAATGTATCATTTGATGCACAAATACTTCACTGAAATTGAAATCCTCGTGATGTTGCCTTCTCGCAGAATCAGGTTCAATGTCGAGATCCATTTCTGATGTACCAAGTATTCCATAAGTTCGTCCTTGAAATCTCTACACATGGGTTTACGGGGAATGTAAGGATGTATTGCACAACAACGACAAGTTCCATTTCAAAAGATAATTTCAATTTAATCATTTCAAAAATATCTACCACTAGGTCAGTTTCATGATTTCCATCACATGATAAAATTGTCAAGGAGCCAAAGAGAGAATCAAGGATACCCAATAAGTGTATGATATAAACACTTTCAATATTGTTGAAAGCCCATTACTAGTGATGTGTGGTATATTAATTTTCAAAAGTAAATATAGTAACTAGAATAATTCAACAGATCTATTTTGTGACACTTTGTTCATGATCATAACTTCAGAAGAAAAGAATCTCAAACAAAGAGATAGAAAACAAGAAAAGCCAAACCATCAGTTAATATGCTAGTTTAAATTATTTCATATCTAAATTTTTTACCTCTGTATGAAGCTTTCTTAAAATGAATGGTTTTGGCAAAAGCATCCAAGGAACTGCCACAACAGCCAGCAGCAACAGCAAAATCTGCAAGAACAATCCAGCAAACTTAAGGGGAAAGGACAGAGAAGGCATCAGGCAAACTATTATCATGTAAAGGACAACCTGCAGCTGTTTCTGGCCCCAAAACAACTGGTTTTCGTCAAGATTCCCAGTTGGGTCAAGAAACATGTAAATCATAACATGATATAGATCAGCTTGTGATCCAGTACACCATTTTATGATGATAAGTAGCGCAAGATAACCAAAGAGACTATTGAGAAAAATCATCTGCGGTACAAATTGGTACCTGAAAAAAGTATGATTGAATGCATCCTCATTTTAAAATATGAAAATATTACAGAAAATGAATGACCATATACACTACATACCGTATGTCGAGAGAATTTCCATGAAACTTTGCATCAAAGTAACTTAAAATGATACCCAAGTTCATTTGCGAGATGCCAAACAGTATTGACATCTTCATCTTAAGAGAATTCAGAAATGGTAGCTCAGAGCGATTGCCCCGCCATCTGGGGTCCACACCAAATGGATATGGATCACGGTATTTAACAAGACCAGCAGTATGGGCATCACTAGAACAAATAAAATCAGCTTTAGATATCAGATGCAGATAGAAAGAAGAAATGAAAATGCTTGACATGCAACGTAAGCAATTCAGAGAAAATAATGGCAAAGTTAAGGGTAAATGTTGAAATAATTTAACAGATCCTCAAAGCTGGACATCTTTTGACTTAGCTGGGGGCAGCATTGAGGTCAAACTTAAAAAATCAATGAAAGGAAAGATGGTGGAGAGAAGTTTATTACTTCTAAAATAGAAATGAGAAGTAAAAGATGCTATGTTTGCAGCTGTTTGTAATAACTCGGAATATAAAGAATGCACAAGAAAGACCACAAAGGGCAAAGATTTCCATCATTGGTCAAATAAACACAAAAATGAAAAATCAACTATAAAAAAGGCAAGAAATATTCGAAATGCAAGATCAAAACTAAAATGCAACATAAAAATGTTTTGACAATGCATTGCCATTAAAAGATATCATTTCTATTTTGTTTCTATTGCATTTAATGTCCACAATGGATTATAAGGCTCAATATTTATTGTTTCTCTTAATTTCTTTTTGAGCAAAAGGAGGATGATTAGCATGGCAGGATGTTTCTCTTACTTTTTTTTGAGAGTGTGTTTCTCTTAAATATGAGATCAATGTCAGAAAAAATTGTAAAGATTGCTTGATTATTTAAAATTAGCCATAGTACAAATGGCCTCTATCAAAGCTCCATCCAGAAGATCGTTAACTTGGCAACGTAAAATCTCTGACAAGCTATAACCCCATCTAAAAATAAACACCCCTTTTTTCTCCTTCCATAGTACAAATGACCACCATCAAAGCTCCATCCAAAAGATAACTTGGCTACATAAAGATTTCTGAACAAGCTATAAACCCATCTTTAAACAAACACCCGTTTTTTCTCCTTCCATCCTACTTTTTTTATTTCCTGCAATTGTATGAATCAAGAAACAACGAAAAAAAAAACCATATACTTTTTTCCCCTAAGACTGCATGAATCAAGAAACAAAAAATAAAGCAGGTGTTGCTCTTATGATACTATGGACATTTCTAGCTAATTTTAAAAACCGGAGCAAGCTTTACAATTTTTTGTAATATCTACCTTGTTTTGGCGACTGTTGCAGAAAACTGCAAATTCGCAAGTTACAGAATGTGATTTGTGATTATTGCATCTCTACAATTGTTTATTGATTTGCCCCTCGTATTCTTCTTCAACGAATTTATGCCACTCAGTTGTTAATACTGCAAGAGGTCTCCACTTTCTACTACGAGAAATGATTTAACTAATCTTTCATTGTGTCCATCCTTTCACCATAAAGGAGAAATATAGTCTTCTCTCCTGATTATCTTAGATTATAGGTTAACCAATATAAATCCGTGTTTAGGTGTCAGGACAACTTCAAGCAGGGACATAATGTGAAGTATATAGTTTAAGGTTTAGAAAAGAAAACATGATATTTTCCGTTGCCTTGAGAAGCCTATCATTTCTAAATGAAAATTAAAGACTTCTTTTATTGAGAAGAAAAAATAAAGGCTTTAGCAATGAGATAACTATCCACAAAATTGACATTTGTATCCAATAATATAGATCTTTTCTGGTTAATAATAATGGCGATAAAAGAGCATCCTTAAGTTGAGAGAAAATATTTCATATATGTAAAGTTGGATAAAATATAAGTGATAAATGGGATATAAATGCTGTACTCATCATGTGTGATGACAAACAGTCCAAATAATCGTACCTACAACTGGCATCACGGCATCTGTAAGCAGATTTACCAAAGATGTGAAATGGAACAGAGAAAAACTCATTGTATATCAATCCACAATAAATTGAAAACAATGCCATCAAAAGGATTACATAGCGCCCTCCGAATGCCATCTCCATAAAGCTGCCCAGTTTCTGGGAGAAAATTCACATATAATTTGCATGTGATAAAAGTAAACATCAGCATTGGTGAAATGAACTAGACACTTAGCAGGTACTTTATGAAGTTTATAAAATGAATTTAGCACCAAATCCAAAAAGATGGACAGCAGACAGATGGTAGCATGAATTATCAATAGTAAATTTATTTTTGAGGGAACAGTAAACTATTTTTTTATCACTCGAAAGCAGTTTCTCTGTAGAATTTATTATTATGAAACTAAAATATCACATTTATTATGTGTTATAAAATCGGCCAGTGCCATCATAAATTGATTTCGCGAGACAAGGATATCAGAATAATTCAAAGTAACTCTAGACATGGAAAACAGATCTGGAACCAGAAAACATTGGCATATATATTGTCTTTGATGGAAACTAATTGAACAGGCACCCTAGACCATATTGTCATATTCTAAATATAAACAGGCTTATGAAGAAACGACTGATGGATATTATCACTCATTTCTACAAGACAAAAAAAATGCCTCTAGCAATTACAACGACTCAGTCATACACGAAATATATATCAGGCTTCAATTACATCTCTTTCTTTTTAGTCATTGCGCTGCTAAGACACTACACTTTCTAGTCATTAAGACTGGATGAAAAAAAACAAAGCATTCAGGGAAAAAAAAAGAATGGTGGCACTCCCATGTATCATACTGACATGTAGAGTCAAGGCCATATTTTAAAATTATATAAGGAGTTGTCCCCTCCCTCAAATTAACGCAAAAAGTAGTTAAATGACTTATATATCATTTAAAATAAAATTTGATTAACTTTTAGTATATATTTTCCAAACCGTGAGAGCACCAACTAAACAAAATAAAAATAATCAACATAGATGAATCGAACTCCAATACCTTGGATCCAAGTTTATTCTCACGAATGATGAGAAACAATGACCCCAACAGCAAGCATAAACCATGTCCCCAATCACCAAACATCACAGCAAAAAGAAATGGAAATGTAATCACGGAGTACACAGCAGGATTTGCTTCTTGATATCTAGCAACACTGCATCAAGACAAGTTTAAATCAGCAATGGCAAACAAAAACCTGGTAAATTGTGTTAGTATTGTCTGAAAAAGGAAGGTACAAGTTTTATTCACTAAAGAAAACACTAATATCAAGTCTGCTGAGCCAAGGGCAAAGCATACTACAGGCATCATGAATTATTGAATTAACCACATTAAGCATTCAAATCAGACATGGTCTGATATAAGATAATCAACTACCCAGACCTAAGTTTATATAAGTGCAAAAAACATCAATTACTGGAGTTCCAAGCACAAACCCATAGGCATCAACAATTTCCTGAAATGCATTGGTGAATTTATTCGTTCTGAAATGAGTAGGTGGCGACTCAACGGCATCCATGACATGAAATATTATCCCCACTTGTGAATTACTATCGATCGTTGCTCGTTGTAAAGCATCTTGTATCTGTGCAACAAACAATTGATTGAACGAAGAAAGGCAACAAAGGGAAAAGAAAAGTGAATAAAGAATAACATATACATTACAGAAAATTTCTAACAAAATAATTATGTCACTATCAAGAAAAGCTACCTGGGGTGTAGCAAATATTGGACACCAGCCCTCTCCAACAAGACATTTCTTCGTCACATCAAAGTCGAGCATATTCAATGTGTCATAAACAGCTTTCTCTTTTCTTACCTAAAAAGGTGTAGATTAGAAATGAGATGGTCTCCGTTTCAGTCTAGTTAGAACAGATTAATGTTTTTTTTATGGGTGACAGATAAATGCTTATACACATATCATTGCACAGAATTGAACTGCAAGTAAAAGGGAAAAAAATAAGTATTACTTCTTATATCTAAATAATTGACGGGCATTATGATTACTACCATCATAGTCCACTTCCACAATTGGGATCCAACTGAAGCTAAGGCCTTATTTCTATGACGAATCCCAGCATCTAGAGTGGCTTCTAACTCGGAGAGACGCAATGAAACCTAAACAAAGAGAACAGGAAATAACATTGAGCATTCTCATGAGATACTTAATCAAAATTATACCAAAAAGTGGTGCATTTCCTTGTTCTATGTACAAAGACAACATATCTGCAAACTGAATCATCAAGGCATAGAGATATTGAAATACATAATGTGAGTTTGATGCTAATCATTGTGTCATATAGATAAGTATGAAATCTGTTTGATGTAATGTTGGACATGAATACAGAATAGCTAAATAAGACTTGCCTGTTAAACTATTTTTTATATGCATATGCTGCAAATTGATGGTTCGACAAATTCAAGACACATAAGCCTCTCCAAAACATTAAGTGATCACATTTATTCTTTTAACCACATGAAAGGTGGTCAAATGCATTTAACATTGATAATTATAGTAACACCTTTAAATCTTAAATCTTCCATGTTTAACTTATGTTCATAGATGAAACCCAATTCCGAAAGAGGGATATCAATGAATAAGAAATTGGATGAAAATTTTGCATAGACTCCAAACTAAGAAAAGTGTTTCTTCCATTCCCATGATGATAAATCCAATAAGTTCTGTTCTAAAAAAAAATCCAATAAGTTATGCTCGAGCTTACTGATTCACAATGTCTGATTCTTGAAAAGTGAGCCATATAACCAGCACGAAAATTCAATATTTAATTAATGTCAAGATAACTAGGGGGCACAGTAGTCCTGGATTCTACATAGTCAGATTCCTTCTCATGAAACATGCCATATGGGAAATGCTAAAATCAGGTTGTCTGGGTCATAATCCAATGATTACGAGTATCACAATGTGTCACCAAATAATGTTTGTCACATTTAGGTGTCTATTGCAAAATGTTTTTTTTTCTACAAAGAAAAAGCTTTACATAAAATAGAATAAGAAACCTCTCGAGTCAATTGTCTCTGTTTGCTGGTCTCTTCAGGAACAGGGTAGCAATTTGCTCCAAATGCATCACAAATTTTCAGAATTTTGTTCTTTGCCTGTTCCCCAGAAAAGAAAACAACAAAAACAGTTTTTTCAACCTGCATAAAATGAATTGGACATCATTAGTACTATTTATACAAGTTATTATACATCTGAATAGGTATATTTCTTTATGAGGGGAAGAGGATGACTGCAAATTATAGTCGCCATCCATGTGTATATATGTAGAAAGAGAATGTACAAGCATGTAATGGAGTGGCGCTATGGAGCTATCAATTGCAAATGTTTTTTATGGAAATAAAAGAGTAGACCTTTTTAAGATAAAAAAATTCTAGTTTTGAGTTTAGTATAGGTAAAAAAAGTTATTTTACCATTTCTCCTGATATTGGATCCATCACATGTTCCCCAGCTGGTGCTTGGTTGAAAAACATGTTGCCCCTAGTAGCTCGGAAAAGCATCCTCTCAAAGGTTAGTTCTTTTGACTTGCTTATAATCCCACTGATGAATCTCAATCCAGATTTATTAGTAGACTCATGCTGCATAGACTTCAAAAACATACATGTATCAACATCCAGGTCAGAAAAATGTTTACTCAACGAACGGCATTGCATGAACAGGAAAAAACCTGTTCAAGTAAAGACAGTCGGTCGTCATATTCTTTGGAGGATATATTTTCATCCAACTCTGTCTCAGATGGAGCAGCATGATGCTGAGCAGAAACAAGGAAACCACCTGCCTGGAATAACGGATATAAGTACTGATTCTGAAGGCATCCATATGAGTTACCATGTATGACAACAGAAATAGATAAATGAATGGCCAAGGATTAATAAACAAAAATAACGAAGACATGAAATAAAGAAAGTGACTAATAAATCATATAAATACCATAGGAAAAACATAAAAGTTATAGGTCAAGTTAATCTGCTAAGCTAACATGCAGAACGTGAAATGTCCTTCCACAGCAGCAGAACATGATACACATTATAGTTATGACTAGTAATGTAAAGGTATCACATCAAACAAAAGACCAGCCATTAGCAAATTACCTTTAATAGCACCAACTTAAATTCAAGGAGCTCATTGTATGCTTGCTGTAATTTCTCACTATTTGCATTCATTTCAAGAAGTTCCGCCTCATACTCACTCAATTTTACCTGTGATCAATCAACTCCATATCAACATTCAATAGTACAAATTAGAAGATAAATGATAAATGAAATATGTCAACGAGATCATACTGTGACGAGAAAAAGGAATGACGTACCTCTAGCTCCTCCAAGTCAATATCTGGTTGCAGAACAGGATGAGGAGAAGCTATAATGCTGGTCTTGTGAATTTGATCACTAAAAAACCGTAACTTACGTGACATCTCCCCACATTTTTTCAACTAATACGAAGAAGAAAAAAAAGATGTGAAACAATATCAGATTCATGATGGCATAAATACAATCTGTTCCAAGCACTAAATAAAAATAAGTGCATAGATATGTTCATATATTTGAGGAAGGAGACTAAGTCTGAACCTCCTTCAAATGAAAGAAAAGAAAAATAATATAGTCAAATAGGAGAAGTGATTTTACTTAAAGGAGAATTTAAGTTTTTTAAGACTGTGAAGTCATCATTGACACATTAGGTAATCAAGTTCCTTCTATTTGAAGAGAAAATGAGTATGATATAAGAAAGTTAGTAACAAAGCTTGTGTTGATTTACTGAACGAAATTCCACATTCTGATACTGCACAATTGAAGATTGGTCGACAGAAGCAACTAGTGAAGCAGATTCGGCACTCTTCGCTCTAAAGTTAAAGGTAACTGCTACAATCCACAAGTACTTTTCACAAAGGGTACATAATGTGATTTAGTTTTTTTTTTCAATTTTACAGGAAGTGAAAAAGCTTGAGATGAGCATATATTCAAAATGGTGAGGTTCATAAACCAGTTTAGACGCAGGCTCCGTAAAAGAGGAAAATGAAGGTAGTGTTCTTCTGTGCACAACCAGATCAACTGCTTATATCATTCTTTACTAGAAACCACATTGCATAGTTTTCAAAGAAGGGAGTTGAAGGGAAAATATCTTTTCTTAGATCAATTTTTTTTTTTTTTTTGAGAAGGGAAAGGACGACTACAAGGTTGGTAGTCTCCCATTTGTATTAATGTAGAAAAGGTATATGTACATGTATGATAGAGAAGGTTGCATTAAAGATATGCCTTCCAAAAAGTATGTCTCAAAAGAAAACCCTATCCCAAGCCCCACTCCCTCATAGAAGAAGAGATGTGGTGTACAATATTCTCAGTGTAGCATTTCTCCCCCTCAAAAATAGTGCGATTATGCTGCAGCCATATCGCCCATGCGGTAACCATATCTTAGATCAAATTTTGACTTCCAAACAACCAAAACTTTCAAATTCCCTATAAGCATAATAAATTCTAACTTTAAAAACATATGGGTGAGCTTCGTTTGTATATGTCAAGAACAAACCACTATAGGCCACTGTGACAAGCATTTTTTCTCAGCAAGAACCATAAGGTTATGGAGTTTCCTTTTTGTTGTTTTCATTTCTGTTTATGTGCAAATTTGCTCTATTAAATAAGAGTATTTAGTCCTCTAAAAAAATAAGACTATTTAGAACTGTTTAGGCTGCATTTTCTGTCCAACTGGTAATCCATGTTTGGACTTGCCGTGCTGCTAATGATGATTTGACCAAGCAAAGAATTCTGTATATTCTATAGTTCACATATAACAGTTAAAAACTAATACGTTAAGCTGAAGTATGAACTAAAATGATCACATTATAATGTCATTTCTAGAAATCATAGCTTAAATCATGACTATGATAACTTTCTTCTAATTTGAAACATGCATGCTTATGAAGAGAGTAATAGAGTAATATGAGTTAAATGAAGTGCGTGAGAAAAATAATGTATCACACCAACTAAAGGCATTATCACATACACCTCAAAATTAAGAATCATACTTTTCTTCAGAAACTTAACTCTTCAAATATTTTTCTTTTCTGCAGAAGAATTCTTCAAACTATAATTTTAGTGTACTATTATGCAAGAGATTAGGCGATAGATAGATGCAGAAGATTTGGAGCCACACCCTTTTGAGATGTTTTGGCACACTTTCCGCATCATTCGGGATCCCTGCCCGCAGCATCCCCCGAAGCTTGTCATTGATATTTTTGGGCTATTTGGATTCAGCTAACAGTAACATTTTTCGAGAGGAGAGATGCTACATCGAGAATATTATATATTATACAATACCATTTTTCAAGGGGAGAGATGATACATCACGAATATTATATAACATATTCATTCTTTTACAACAGATAAGGGGGAAGTTTTATCGCTATTTGCCTCCCACTCAGATACTTCCATCTTGTGGCCATACATGTACATCTTACCGAATTTCGTAATATATATACACATGGATTACTAGCATTTTCTAGTCATTCCTTTTACTCCTAAAAAATCTCTTTAAATATTTCCCTGTCAGTGATGTAGATATTTTGTTAGGTAATCATGTGAAGATGCAAGACACAAGACCCACACACTGGTGATTAGAAAAAAACATGTTAAAGACTGCATCTACCAAACAGCCACTGAAATGTCTGCTGAAAAACAATCTGCCTTCAGAAAAATTTAAAAAAAAGGCTCGAGTGGAGGAGCACATACCTGATTGACAAATGTTCGCTGAAATGGACTCTTGTCATCATTTAACTGCCATAACAAGCAAACAGGTAGCAGTGTCTTAGAATGTGATCAAGGGTCACCAGACTGCAACTATGAAAACTTCATGATTTCAGATAATACATCATTACATAAAGAGATTTCAGTGGCTGATAGGCTTATTCGTTCTGCATAAGACATAGTATCCCTAAAGCAAATGACTACTCGTATGACCCAAGATGTCTTCTTTGATCTTGATCTATGTTGAATGTAATAAAGATGACTGACAGACGAGTTCTTACAACGGTGAAGGCGTTGACAGTAAATAATGTTGTCAAATACATTCAAAATATGAATATTAAGTCTATGGTGCACGTGTATCTCTACAAGTCTTATGTTTTAGCACTGACAAAGGGATAACGGAATCGCCATAACACTCCCTATCTGTAAAGACATAAGTGCGATCTCAGAGTCATTCAAATCTAATACAACATGCATAGATTAGCAAGAGAAAACCAAAATTTTCCTCAGTCACAATTCACACCACCCTCTGCAGTATCAACCAATCGAAGTTCCCTACTGTCAATCTATCTGTTTACCATCTATAGTAACAAATCATGGCATTCCACAATTAGACCGAATCAGATCCCCCAGTGATCCATTGAAATTAATCATACAACGAAATCAACGGCTAAAGACTTCAAGTCGCTCTAGAAACCAGCATCTCAATTACTGTTCTCTCGGATCAAGAAACCGAATCACACCGAACGACGACGATGACGACACGAATAGCAGTAAAGATCGAAGGCGAAAGGAGATCAGATCCAGGAGAGAGAGATGGAGAGAGTTTAGGGTTTCCTCACGTCCTTGAACTGGACAAGGCCGAGCTCGCCGAGGTAGGTGACCGCGCGGTGCGCCGACTCGACGGGGATTATGAGCTGCACGCAGCTCATCCTCTCCGACCGGAGGTGATCCATCGCCGGCAGATCGTCGAACCACCTCATCGTCGTCGATTGCTCCGGAGAGATCGATCGGGGGAGTGGAATGGGAATCGAATCGATGCCGGGACTCTTCCTCAGATCTGAAGAGCTCGCGCTCAAGTTATTGTTGCTACAACGTCCACAGGGATCAGGAATTTTACCATCGCTTTCCAACTGCGAAGGGAGAGAGAGAGAGAGAGAGAAAGAGAGCGCGTGGAAAGTAAGAAGGAGAGAGAGAGCAAGAGTACAAAATTGCCCTTCGTTTTGATGCAAATAACGAAGAGAAAAGTGCCTTGTCCGTTTGGTCTTTAACGGAGTCCCCGGGAGAAAGGGTTAAAATGGGAATGTAATAATAAGAGCCAGTGACCCGAACGCTGGAGTTATTCTAGATGGATGGATAGATGCGGGCGTAGTACGAAAATATCCGTACCCGATAAGTATTTTTCTTCAACTTTTCGTCGGTGCTTTTATTTTATAATAATAATACTAATAATAATAATAATAATAATAATAATATGAGCTATCGTGCCAAATTCCCATCTTTACAACTTTAGCATTGTGTTTAGCAATCATAATATCAGAATTTAAGCTAATTTTGATCTATTTCATTCGATTATGCAAACAATATAATGTTCGATAAGTGAGATTTCAACAGTCGACAGGGCTGTTGTATTTTTTTCTCTCCTCTTTTCTTTCTTTACTCAATTTTTATTTTTACATAAGTTTTAATTTTATACTAATTTTAAAAAAATAATTATGAAATTATTAATTACCTGACTATATATTTTAATCAGTATTTTTAATAAATTTTATGATATTTTTCTATTAATTTAAATGTTAGATTAAAATAAGTTTCATAAATTATTTTATTATGTTAGTCCTTATTTAAATTTATTTTGTAATAAAATACTTTATTATCTTATATTTACTTTATAAGACAAATTATTTATTACTACAATTTTTGTTTTAAAAAAATACATTTTAGTTTCATGCTAACTTAATTATATAATTATAAAGTTATTAATTACCTCATGATATCTTTAATTGATATTTAAAAAAATATTAATTTGTGAGATTAGTTTTATATTATTTATTATTTTTTAATTTTTTAATAATTTTAATTGATATTTTTTAGAAATATTTTTATGTAAATGTTAATTGGTGAGATAAATTTTATATTATTTATTATAATTTTGTACTAAAAATATAATTTATATTTTTTGTTCTCTCTTTTTATTCAAATACTCATTGAAATCTATTTATAATCATTATATTTTAATTCATCCAAATACGATTGAAATTAATCTATCAAATTAAATTATTCGTCAGAACTCGAGATTCTTTTATCCAAACGTCGCCTAGAGGTAATAACATTTATCAGTTATATCACCTTTTGTGATTAGAAATAAAAATGGTATGGATAAATATTTTTTTATATATAAAAAATATTTTATATTATTCAAATATTGAATATTTGTCTTTATTGAATTTTCTATATTTTATTTATTTTTGTACTTATGAGTATTAAAAATAATAATTTATTCATAAATTAATATAAAAACATATTAAATACTTTAATAGAACTATTTATTAATTTATATATTTTTATTTATATTCACTTACATAGCTTAAATATATATATATATTATATATATTAAAAGTGTTCAACATAATTTAGATAATGATTTTTCTATCCGCATAAAGTAATAATAATATATATAATTTTAATTATGTATGTCTTTGTCGGATTCTTTGGATCATTTTTCATTTGTTATGAATTTAAAAAAGTTTATAAAGGGACTAAAATATAGGAGGGGACTTCAAACCAGGAAGAAAGATAAGGAGAGCCAAAAAGTTAGGAGGGACCAAAATATATAACGATAAATTATAAAAAAAATAAGAGGGGCCAAAATTTGAATTCTAGACCTTTAGATTTTGGTCAAAACCACTTATCCACTATATCAGTTAGATAATTGTGATAACTTGTTAGCATTTATTTTATTTATTGACTATAACTACTAGTATATACGTATATATATACTTTATATACCGAAAAGTTGGAGGGAGGCGGTATATGTGGGTTCGCCCCTGGTTTATATCAAGTTGGGTTAAAATCATAAGTTTTCAATTTTTTCTTATGTTGCTGCCATAACTTTTATTTGAAAGATTGGAGTTGTGGCATTTGCAACGCCCTAGTAGTACACCCGTGATAGAATGCCCACCTAAGAGCTCTACTTACGTTATACATATCTTGACTTTATAGTTGACTTTTTTATTAGTCAACAAAATGCGAAACTTTTAAAATCCAACTTTACTAAAAATATGCATGTCTTACATAAAATAATTGTCTCAGGACTAACTAATATAACTCAATAGAAAAAAAACTAAGACATGAAACACTAATGATCACTAAGTTATGTGCAATAGTCACCATGAGCATCGATCGTCAAACACACTACCAGCATCCTATCACTGCAAATCACTCACGTGTAGGATCCAATGTAGGGGAAAAAACATCCACTGTGAGCTATAACATCTAGTAATATAAGGCAACAATACTAAAACATGATATGATGAATAAATAAATAAATAAATAGAAAGCAGGGATAAAATAATGTTATGATCAAAATATCAATTATTTCTTTAGCATAATCTTTCATTCTTTACTTAACTTTGATCATCTATAATTTTACTTTCATTTTTTGCATAAGGAGTGAGCTATAATAGATAATTAAATATCAATCACTTTATGCTTATCATACTTTCTTTTCATAAAGAATAAGGTATGACTATGGGTCAAACATCAATTACTCCATGCATACTTTTCTTTACTCAAGGAGTAAGATATGACCAAAGGTCAAACATCAATTATTCAATCATCAACATCATCATACTTTCATCATTCGATCATACTTTATCTTTCATCAATCAGTCATAGTCTTCAATCATCCATATCAATCATTATTAACACTACATTCTCTAATGCAATATGAACAATGCAATAACTAGACCAAGTGATTATCTTTATTATCTTTGATTTATCTCATTAATGATTTTGAAGTGACTTTGAGAGTTGCTTTGATGACTTTGAATTGGCTCATGAGTTTTGGAGTCCCGCCAATAGATCAGTGGGGGTGCACAAGCTATGATCAATGAGGATGCTCGAGAAAACCTTTTGTTACAGGGCGAGGAGAAGGCAAGCAACAAGAACAGGGTGTTAGCTGCCTACTCATCTGATCTTGAAAACATTGTGCTCCCAAACTTTATCAATACATGACAACATCCTCATTCAATTTAGGTGAAGCATGATGATCATTTATCTTTTCCACATAATTAATCCTTAATAATTAAGAAATTCCTTCATTTAAAATTAGTAAAATATAATTTCAACATTAGCCAACACAGGTCGTGTTAGATACGAACACGGGTCGTGTTCGATGGTGAAACACACTCGCCACCTACCGAACGACAAACGACATGGGTCATATCATCAGTTGACACGGTTCATATTTCCTCTATTAATCAATCTGGTATAATCCTCTTAGAACATGTGTCGTGTCTTAGGCAGTCTTCGGTCTCCTATGCGAGTTGCACAACTGTCCATTTCCTTATTAAAATAATTATTTTGGCTGACGCATTACGATAATGCAGGTGGTGTCATATTCCAACGCGAGTCATTTTCCACGATCGAAATAATTAGGGTTTCATCTTTTATTTATCTTAGGCCGACGTGAATCGTGTTCGATCATCAAACCATGTTCGTAAAAAGGACGGTGCTAGGATTCCTACACCAACGCAATGTGACCTATGTTTATGAAGGATGCAGTCCGCATTCTGTTGACGATGGTCGACACTAGGGTTAGCGCAACAGACATGAGTTGTGTCCGAGGTGGATGTGGTCTGTGTCTGTGCATCAGACTGAACTTTAATTAATTAAAACCTCAATTTTCGTGCAGTAAAAATCATGAAACTTGAGGCTGAATTGAATTAATTATGTAGGCAATTTAATAATGATCAAATAGTTTAGTTCTCATCTTAAACAATTATCAACTAGCATGACCCCTAACATGCACTTTATTAATCATGAAAATCTATCTATAGGGATCCGCCTATTTATATACCAGATTTTGTAGGATATTTCAAGATTCAGTTATCGTGATCTTCTCCTCCTACTTGCTCCACGAGCTGCTATAAATTTCCTTCACGTTTTTCTAAAAAATTGGCGTAGATCTTAGGAGAGAGAAAGAGAGAGAGATGGCCTTACCTAAGTACCCGGTGAGAGAGAGAGAGAGAGAAAGAGAGAGAGAGAGAGAGAGAGAGAGAGAGAGAGAGAGAGAGAGAGAGAAATCTAGTGGCTAGAGCTTTGAGGGAGAGAATGAAAATTATGGTGCTATCTCTTCTT
>LTAE01003084.1:0-39371 GCA_001647135.1 Pontederia paniculata | reverse complement strand
AGCGGGTGACCGAAGGAGTAGGTGAAGGTACTGTACTTGCATTAACGGCTAGTTTTCTATGAGAGAGAATTAGGTCTGTAATCTCAAGAGTCTTGAGAACTAGCTTTGGCTATTTGAAAACACCAAGAGTGCTTAGAACGAGAGCCTTAGTTCCCCTTGTGAGAAGGGTTCAAGAGAGCTTGAGCGATTACATTGTAAGAGGTTGTTCTCCTTGTCCTCAATACAAAGAAAGGAGAGTTGTAAGGGAGCCTTCGCCCTTGAAGAAGGATATATTGAACTTCGAAGATCTCGTGGGAGAAGATCGGAGCGGGGACGTAGGCCAAAGAGTTCGGCCGAACCTCAATAACAAACTCTGCGTTTGTTTGTTCTTCTCTCTACTCTTTTCTCTCTATTTGTGTTTATATTCGTATATGCATGTTTATGCTTAACAAAACACAACTAGAATAAGTTAAGAAGAATGAAAAATTTAAATACACCAATTCACCCCCCCCCTCTTGGTGCCATCTAGATCCTACAGTCATTTTAATTAGGAAATGACAAAATTGAATTCAATCTAGCCCAAGCTATGAAAGCTCCATCAAGACAAGAGAGTGTAAATGAAGCAGAGGAAATTCTTGATGAATCCATACACCATACGTGAAGTTTCTGCAATCATACAGATGGGAAATTTAAATAGTTGAATCCTTGTTGAGTTGGAAGAGATAAACAAAGTCATTGTCGAAAATCAGCCAGCTGGGGGCACCCACCTGCAATCAGGGTTTGCGATCTTGAAAATGTTAGCTTTGAAGTAGCCTACCTCATTTCAAAAATAGTTATAATCTTCACAGATGATTCCAAAGCTATAGATTAAGTCACTTCCCTCTACCCTCAGGTATGAATTCCTTGGCCCCAATTCTACATATCAAGTAATTGTAAACTCATCATTAGACCCGGTCCAAACTGACCAGTTGTTGGACTCAGGGATGATATACCCTATATCAGAGAGCCCTTGGGTCAACGCCATTCAGGTTGCACCTAAGAAAGGAGTTTTGACAGTGGTGGAGAATGAAAAAGGTGAAAATATCTCAACCCGAGTGACTAGTGGATGGAGGATGTGTGTCGATTTAGAAAACTGAATAAAGTGACTAGAAAAGACCACTTTCCCCTACCTTCTATTGATCAAATGCTTGAGAGAATGCCCAAGCATAAATATTTTTGTTACTTAGATGGATTCTCCAGTTTCCTTCAAATACCTATTCACCCGGCTGACCAGGACAAAACTACCTTCACCTGCCCCTATGGCACTTTTGCCTATAGGAGGATGGCCTTTGGGTTGTGCAATGCCCTGCTACTTTTCAGAGATGTATGTCATCCATTTTTTCAGACTTCATAGAAACCATCATGGAGGTATTCATGGACGACTTTTTCAATCTATGGATCCTCCTATTCTTTTTGTCTAACGAATTTGGAATGAGTATTGCGCAGGTGCCACGAAGTCAATCTTGTACTTAATTGGGAGAAATGTCATTTCATTGTGCAACAAGGAGTTGTCCTGGGCCATGTTATTTCTGGCAAAGAAATTGAGGTGGATCCAGCTAAAATCAACATTATCTCATAGCTGCGCCCACCCACAAATGTGAAAGGAATAAGAAGTTTCTTGGAGCATGCTGGATTCTATAGAAGATTATCAAGGATTTTTCAAAGATAGCTAGTCCACTCACAGAGTTGCTGCGAAAAGACAAGGAATTCAAATTTGATGACTTTTCCTTCCAGGCCTTCAACAAGATCAAAGCAGCCCTAACCTCAGCACCCATCATGCAGTCACCGGATTGGTCCATCCCTTTTGAAATTATGTGTGATGCTAGTGTCAATGCAATAGGGGCTGTTTTAGGACAAAAGAAAGATAAGTTACATCATGTTATAAGCTATGCGAGCAGGACTCTAGACCAGACTCAATAGAATTATACAACGACTGAAAAGGAGTTACTAGCTATTGTGTTTGCCATGAAAAAATTCAGACAATACTTGATTGCGTCCAAGGTGATTGTGCACACTGACCATTCAACAATTAGACACATGTTTGCTGAAAAGAAGAGAAAACCAAGGTTGATTAGATGGATTCTACTATTGCAGGAATTCAACAATGAAATTAAGGACAAAATTGGCATTGAGAATCAAGTTGCAGACCATCTGTCAAGACTGCAGCACCTACCCCCAGCTTGGACCGATCTGCCAGCAATCATAGAGACCTTCCTAGATGAGCATCTTCTAGCCATCTACATCAAAGAGAACCCTTGGTATGCAAATATTGCAAACTACCTGGTGGGAGGTATTCTGCCTCAACATCTTCATACGCATCAAAGAGCAAAATTCTTGGCAGATGCATGACATTACTACTAGGATGAGCCTTTATTATTAAAGGAATGCCCAGACGGTATCATGAGAAGGTGTATTCCAGTTGAACAGACTACCCCGATCATAGTTGAGTGTCATGCCTCTATTTTACAACATATTTTAGGGTTTTCATTAGGCATGATTTTGTGTCACTTGCTCATAGCATTCATCCATTTCCATCTTTACTTGTTTATATTTGTTCAAGTCCAAAATCTACTCCTGTTTGGTGTTCTTTTGTAGGAAATCACTTGGAGAGGCCAAAGGAAGACTAAAAGTGACCTAATACCGCAAAGGAGCATCTTCACAAAGGAAAATCAACACTGGGAAGTCATCACGGGCCGTGATAGCCCATTACGGCCGTGATGAAGTGAATTTGCCGAAGGGAAGTCCATAACGAGCCATTAACGTATATCACGACCATTGCCATAAGCATTGCAAATTCCAACTTCGATGTTACGGGCGTTATGACACTTCACGGGCTGTAAGGAAGGACAACACGACCGTGATGAGCATATCATGACTCTTGTTGAAGCAGTGGATTACAAGTTCGGATTCATTATGGGCCGTGATCGTTACTTACGGTCATGAGAGAAGCAGAATTCAAGATTAGACCTATTCAGAGCCCGAGTTGCGTGCCGTGACATATCATCACGGGCCGTGACGACTTGAGAAAACACAAAATGACCTATAGTTACAGGTCGTGGCATCCTATCATGGGTCGTGATGAAGGTACACAAATTTGTATATTCACGATTTTGAGATGATTTGACGGCCAAGAAGTTTGGGATTTTATTTAATACTTTAAAGATTGGACTCTTATCATATTTCTGAGGATTTGGATAAGTTTTATTGGACTTTCATCATCACCATTGATCGAGAAATAGATTTGATCCAAGGGTTCACATGCAACATCGTCAACCCTAGGAAACCCTAGAGTATAAGACTTCGGTTGCAACCTGAGAGGGGGATCTCAATGTCAAAACATCTAAAAATATTTTCAGATATCTAGAGAGGGAAGAAACTAGAGAACTAGATCTATCAACCAAAGAAGAACGCTAGAGAATGAAGATTATTCCGAAGAACCATGGAGTCAAGATCATCATTCGTTAAGGAGTTGTTCAGCGTCTTCCCAACATCCAGAGGAGTAATCTCTTCTTCCATACATGTTGGGACGAATCCTTTTTGTAATCAAGATTATTTATTCTGAATCCTTTATATGTTAGTTGTATTCATTGATGTTATTGCTACTCCAAAATTTATATAGTTTTCGAGACATTCAATAGTGATTTTTATCTCATATTCGATTGTTGTGCAAGATTTTGAAGTATTCATCTTGAGTTTAGTATTGGTCAAGCCTAGTCATCATCCCTATATTATTACTAATATTATTGATATTTCCATATTATTAGTTTTCTGAAACATCAATCCTGAAATCAATGTCATCTCCTATTAGCCCTGAAATCTGATCAGATAGTTATATAATTCCTCGTGGGTTTGACAATCTACTCTACACTTTATTACTTGAACAATTAGTGCACTTGCTAGCATATGATTTGCCGTGTTTGCATTTTTCGCATCAAGTTTCTGGCGTCGTCGCCGGGGAATTATTCTTAACTACTATTCTGATTTCAAGTTACTTTATTTTATTTTATGTTACCTTCACTTTTCCTTCAGTGTTGTGTAAGATTTTCAGGAAGTATCTATTGTACACAACTTGGCCTTCAATCACATATCATCTACCCTTAATGGCGAATAAGAAAGCAAATATCAACCAGCAAATTGAGAAGAACAAAGAAGCTGAAATGCAAAACAAAATTCAGAAAGAGGCGACATCTCTAAAGCCTCAACAAAATCAAGAAGAAATTCACCCCATCGAACCATTAGCTCTCATCACAAACATGATGATTTCTATGTTGAAGAAACTCTCCATACAGAAGGACCAAATCACAAATTTGGAGAGACAAACGTCGAATTTAAGATAGCAAAACAAAAATCCAACTGGCATCAAAATAGTAACAACACCTGAGAGAAATCTTGAAGAGACGGTTGGTCAGTTTATTGCAACAATTGAAAGAAGACTAACATTTCAAGACCAACTCATACAAAATATGGAGTTAGAGCTGATAGATCTGAAAAAACAGAAACGAAAAATAATGAAGTGTTCCAACAACTCGAGTGTCAACTGAAATTCGAAGATCTAGAAGGAAAACTACATGCATTAGAGAATCAGGTTGCACAACTGATTTCTCAAAATGCTAATTCTGAGAAGGACATAGAGGAGGACTCACCAGTCATCGTATGTCCATGCCACTATTCTCACAAACGATGATGATGGCGTAAAAGAAGATTTCCAAGGACATGGACTACTGAATGGCGTGTCAAGGAGTCAAGTGAGTACACAATAGAGGATAGGAAAGTCAGAAGGAAGAGATCTCCTTTGGATTCTCCTATTACTCCAACATCACTACCTCCAATTCAGACAACACCAAAAATTCTGCCACTACAACTCCAGACAACACCAACTAAGGATCCACCAGAGTCTCGACACAACGGTCACCAACCAATTCCAAGGGAACCAATAAAGTTTAGACTAGCAACAACATTGCAATGGCGACCAAGGAGCCTCTTAGTGAGAGAAGATCAGCAGAAGCACAAACCACAATGTAGTTTAGATAATGCTGTTGTACAATTTAAAGGCCCAACAATTAGAGATAAAGGAAAAATAGTAGTAACAAACAGTAGAAGTTATGATTGTGTTTGTTGAACTTCACCATGACGAGCATCAACAATCACATCAAACACTCCTTGTGAGTTTGTTCCTTATTGCTTACTGCATACCATTATGATTTCATCGCCCTTTCATAAACCCCAGCACACACCGAACCAAGTCAAGCTAAAGACTTTAAATTAGAACTAATCACCCTAATCCCTATCCCTTAGTTAGATTTTTTTCTTACTCTTGACCTTTTAGAGATTAATCTCTCTTTCTTTAGGTCTAGGTCATCCTCAAGGCATCTAGTTGCCTTCACCCTGTTTTCAACTCTATATCACTAGTCCCATCAAACATCATGGGCCGTTACATACTATCACGGGTCGTGAGACCCGATATCATACCCCGTGAGACTCTGCACGACAACACTTAACCCTATCACGGGCCGTGATAGCACATCACGGCCCGTAACACCTACAAACCGATACTTCCCTTTCATATTGACGAGCCATGATACCTCATCACGGGGCTCGACAGTGGACCCTGCTGCAAACAACCAATATCTCACGGCCCGTGATAAAATATTATGGATCGTAAGTCGTCCCATGCATTCGGCCATAAATTGAAAACACCCGACCCCAGGCCCGTTAAAATTCTTCACGACCTTTAGGATCGTCACGACAGTCATCACGGGTAGTAATACTTTGTAACGGCCCATAAGTCACCAACTACAAACTACAAACTTCCCATCGTACCCAACTTACGGCCTCTCACCATCATCACGACTCGCAGTTAACTATTTATACCACACCGTTTTGGGTCGTGACATTCATCACGGGCCATAATGAACTTGAATTTCACCCTGCAACTGCCACCTACTTGCAATTAATGCTTGACGCAATTAACGCTCCACGACAAATCACGGCCACTAATGGTCAAACTCGAACCTCATAGCCATTAAACACCTCATAACGCCCATGAAAGCCTCGTAACGACCACAATAGTGTGTCACGAGGCGGACGCGTGACCTATTATTTGACCACATTAAATGTCGTCACCGCCGCAACCACTAGATCAGGACCCCGTCCTCTATATATACTAACCCCTGTAGGTGATTCATCGTCGTCACTCAGTAGATCACGCCTTCGTACCACTACCTGTACAACTCCGGCACGCCCATCTCCAAATCACAACCAACGACAAGCATTTCCTCTAGCGTCTCCGTCTGCTAAAAGGTGTCTGCATCCACCACCAAATCACCACAGCGTGCAACTTCGCCGGCCTTCCCCAACGCCGACAACTACAAATACTAATGCATCACAACCAATTATACAATGTAACGAGCCGTGACGAGGAAGGAGAGCACCACCGACGTGGCCGCAACTTCGATCATGGGAAATCACTTCATCCATCATGGGCAACAATCGTCATCACGCCCCGTGACCCTCTGCATCAATGCCGTAACAGCCGCGATGCCACCACGGCCACCAGTTTCGGGTCATAACTTTCATTATGCCCCGTAAGTTCTCAAGGGACCGACGAAGCCAGCAGCTCGCCCAACGCACTGCGAGACTTATGGGCTGCAACTGGTGTCACGCCTCGTAAGTCCGTATCGGAAGGCGACGGAAGCCAGCAACCGCACCCGTCACACCCCACACCATCCTCTCACGGACTGTATCTCAGCATTTTACGGCCCGTAATTTACGATAACGGTCGTGATCTGTGAAGCCAGTCCTCTTTAGCTCCTTCCTTGGTCGTTACAGCGCCTCACGCCCCGTGACTCAGTGTCTCACAGCCCATGACTGTCCAATGGTTAGTTCCAATCGCCCGAAGTGCACCACTCGCCGACACCAGGAATTTGTTGAAGAACAATCATCACCTGCATTAGGCCTTATTCCAAGGCCACCGAAGAAGCTTTTCAAGAAGATGAAGCATCAGGCTCGAGCGAATGTCCTCTCCACTCTTCGATTGACTCCAACCAGATTACCGCACAATGGCACCATGATGGAGTACAACCTGCACAACTTCGTCCTTATGCTATTCGGGAACATCGATATGGTGTTCTTCATCAACCAGTGGTGGCCAACTTTCTCTCCTATCGCGTTCGAGTTCCTGAGCTCGTTCGAGATCAAGAATGCCAGTGGAGATAGCCCATCTTATTCTTTTCAGCTATTCAACACTAGGTTCAACCTCACACTGGCCGAGT
Source organism: Pontederia paniculata (assembly GCA_001647135.1). NCBI lineage: Eukaryota > Viridiplantae > Streptophyta > Magnoliopsida > Commelinales > Pontederiaceae > Pontederia > Pontederia paniculata. Next base: position 32,082 of record LTAE01003084.1, on the reverse strand, counting down.
CTAATGTTGTCCATCAGTTCCCAAACGAAGGATATCTGCGTATTCCCAAGGATTTTGATGCCAACGATTTCTGGAGGTGCATTACAAGGTCCTACCACCTTAATTATCAGACTGCTAAGAGTACGATAATCCATAATCCAGTCTTTCAATATGTGCACCAGATCTTATCTAACTCTATTTTCGTGAGGGGCAACAACGATAGCTCGATAACAGAACTAGAGTTATTCTTTCTCTACTGCATGGCTACCCATACACCTGTGAATGTGGGAGCATTCCTGGAACGAACGCTTCAGTAGAATTGGAAGAAGGAAAAGGGAATAATTGTTATCGGGGCTCTCATTACCCCAGTTGTGCAGCACCTCAGCCTAGACGTGAATGACCTTGACTCTCTAGATGATTCATCATTTCTGGACCAGCGCATAGTCCAAATGATGAAGCTTGGGAGTATTCGGCGAGGAGTATCAATATACTTTTTCAGGGATTCAGACGTGATACTTCCCTGTGCTGATACGGAGAAGTTTGACCCTCGAACGGATCACCAATTGGATCCTGCTGCCCACAGATGCACCTCAGCTGCCGCTGATGGTTCCACCTCGCTAAGCTCCAGAGCCTGCCCAGCATGACCAGTCCTCCTACATGGATGTTAACCCTTCTAGTGTAGATGTTGCATATGATTTTTCATCCATGTATTGTATTCTAACTTCCATGCATGGCGACATCAGAGACCGTCAGGAGAGGACTGAGAACATAGTCCGACGCATGAATGACTATCACGTTGACCAAGGGCGCTATGGAGCATTGTTGTTCTATCCACGACTGTCACCACCATCTTAGGAGTAGACTAGGTCGTATTTGGTCTCTTTGTAATTTTTATTTTGAGTCTTTGTGTTCATGCATTTTGTACCCTCCCTTCGGCTGGGCCTAAACACTGAGGACAATGTTCGGTTTAAACATGGGGTAGTTGTAGTTGCATTCTCATGCATCATATTTGCTTATGTTAGGAACATTTGCTTTATGTACTGCATATTTGCTTATTTCATTGTTATCATATTATATTGCATGGTTATCATATAAGTGAAAATCCAAAAAAATTGAAAATCCAAAATATCAAATTGTCTTATGTATTGAAGTGTCAATTTTCTGAGAATAATGTTCAGAGACATCTTGTAGATAGCGAAAATTTAATGCCTTAAGTTTATCTCTTATTACTTGAACTTTGAGAAAATATGGATTATAGATGTCAAATAGAATCCTAGTTACTTAGACGACAATTTCTTGGTTTTTTGTTCTTCATGTCCTTTGTATTATTTGATAATAATTACTTCCCTACTGAACCATTAAGTGTATGTTGAGCTTATTACAACACTTAAGTTATGTATTTACGATTGAAAACTTTTATGTTTAAGTAGCTTAGGAGGTTGAGACATGTATTATCCAGAACCTTGAAGGGTTCAGGTTATTAGATCCATAGGGGTTCTTGCCTGGTGATCTAAAGCCATCTGGTCTAGGATACACTAATCAAAAGCCCGCTACATGGATCTCCTTGTGCAATATGGAGAATCATACTAACAACCAATTCACTGTTATAATCTGAACCTTAACTCAGAACCTAGGAAAGTTTGGGCGAGTAAGCTTGAGTGGTGCTTCAACACTTGTTTCCCTAAGGCCATCTGGTCTGGGAGTCATCAATCGAAAGCCCGCTACATGGACCTCCTTGTGCAATCCTGTGTGAAGGTTAGAATTGGAAAAAGAAATTGATCGAAAGAAATAAAAATCTAAAAAATAAATTATTTTGTTAAGCTTAGTATACACTTGTGTCTTCAGTATTTTAGTTCTTATTTAATATACTAATCATTGGTGCATGTAGGGATGAATCAGAAAGAGTGATCTAGAAAGTTTTAGGAATCTGTGAGGCTAGAATGATCTGAAAAGTGGAAAGAAATTATGGTGATGAGTGGATAAACAAAGGCAGGAGTAGAGTATTTATTCTGCCAGGTGGAAGCAATGATTGAAATCCATTTTTTGAGTTTTGCTCTGAATATTGCTTGAGGACAAGAACACATCCAAGCTTGGGGTAGTTGATGCATGCATTTTACAACATATTTTAGGGTTTGCATTGGGCATGATTTTGAGTCATTTTCGCATAGCATACATCCATTTCTATCTTTATTTGTTTATATTTGTTCAAGTCCAAAATCTACTCCTGTTTGGTGGTCTTTTGCAGGAAATCACTTGGAGAGGTCAAAGGAAGACTAAAAGTGACCTAAAACAGCAAAGGAGCATCTTCACAAAGGGAAATCAACACTCGAAAGTCATCACAGGCCGTGACAGCCCATTACAGGCAGTGATAAAGTGAATTTTCCAAAGGGAATTCCATAACGCGCCGTTAGCGTATATCACGACCATTGTCGTAAGCGCTACAACTTCCAACTTCAATGTTACTGGCCATTATGACACTTCACGGGCCATAAGGAAGGACAACATGACCGTGATGAGCATATAATGATTCTTGCCGAAGCGATGGATTACAAGTTCGAATTCATTACGGGCCGTGATCATTACTTAAGGGCCGTGAGAGAAGCAAAATTCAAGATTGGACCTATTCAGAGCCCTAGGAAACCTTAGAGTATAAGAAGACTTTGGCTGCAACCTGAGAGGGGGGATCTCAATATGAAAACATCTAGAATCTATTTAGAGATCTAGAGAGGAACGCAACAACAGTCAAGGCGGCCTGCCAACAAAGTGGGATATTCTTTTTCGAAGAAACTAGAGAACTAGAGCCGTCAACCAGAGAAGAACGTCAGAGAATGAAGATTATTTTGAAGAATGTGAAGGAGTCAATATCATCATTTGTTAAGGAGTTGTTTAGCGTCTTCTCAACATCTAGAGGAGAAATCTCTTGTTCCATACTTTTTGGGATGAATCCTTTCTGTAAACAAGACAATTTATTCTGAATCTTTTATATGTTAGTTGTATTCATTGATATTATTGCTACTCCAGAATTTATATAGTTTTCAAGACTTTTAATTGAATTGATTCTTCATGGACATTTTTGCCCGAATTCTGAGTTTGAACAATTGATCATTAATTGTGTAGTGTGGTCAATATCTTTGCAATTCATATCCTGTGATTCTGATCCGTTAAAGGCATTGTCGTTTGTGATTTGTTAGGTCAACCCATTAAGGGTGGTTTAATAGTCTAGGGAAACATCTTACTGCGTCTTGTGTTATATTCCTGAGAATAGATCCGTTATGGGGTATTTTTTGGATTGCTTGATACAAAATAGTTGAGTTAGCCGTTAAGGGAATTCATAACTTAGGTTTGCCTAACCATTTGAAGATTCAATAGTGATTTTTATCTCATATTTGATTGTTGTGCAAGGTTGTGAAGTATTTATCTTGAGTTTAGTATTGTTCAGGCCCTAGTCATCATCACTATATTATTACTATCATTATTTATATTTCCATATTATTAGTTTTCTTAAAAATCAATCATGAAATCAATGTCATCTCCTATTAGCCCTAAAATCTGATTAGATAGTTATATAATTCCTCATGGGTTTGACACTACACTTTATTACTTGAATGACTAGTGCACTTGCTAGCATATGATTTGTCGTGTTCGGATTTTTCGCATCAAGTATCTAGAAGATAGGAGATTCTGCAATCAAGAATTCTAACTGTTGAGCCATTTGATGTATGGGGACTGAATTTTATGGGTCCATTTTCTAACTCAGGACAATAAAAGTACATACTATTAGCTGTGGACTACATGACAAAATGGGTAGAAGCCATTCCCACAATAAGATGTGACTCTTTTACTATGCAATTTTTAAAAAAAAAACTATCTTTTCCGGATTTGGAATGACAAAGGTAATTATTAGTGATGGAGGAAAACATTTTATAGAAAGAAGTTTGACTTTGCTAAGAAAATATGGGATCATCCACAATAGCTACCCCTTATCACCCTCAGACCTGCAGGCAGGTCGAAATTAGCAATCAACATATTAAGTCTATTCTGGAAAAGGTAGTGGCCTCATCAAAGAAAGATTGGAGTATTAAACTGAATGAAGCTCTTTGGGCATATAGGAAAACATTTAAAACTTACCTAGTAGCTACCCCATTCAGATTGGTGTATGTAAAATCATGCCACTTGCCGGTTGAAATGGAACATAAAGCTTTTTGGGCAATTAAATATCTAAACTTTGATCTGAATGAAGCTAGCGACCATCAGACAATTCAACTACATGAGCTTGAAGAATTAAGAGCTACTGCTTATGAAAATTCAAGAATTTACAAAGAAAAGACCAAGAGATGGCATGATGAAAGAATCCAGAAATGAACATTCCAAGTGGGAGAGCAAGTACATCTATTCAATTATAGATTTAAGTTCTTTCCGAGAAAACTGAAATCCAAGTGGTCTGGCCCATTTCCAATCACAAAAATCCTCCCCTCAGGTACTGTGGAACTAATGAACAAACATGGAGAATTATTTAGAGTGAATGGACGTGAGTCAAATTATATCATGAAGCTTCACCATTGGAACCACAAAATTGTTATCTCTTTGGACAAGCCACCACAATCCACTTGACGATTACGAACGGGACTATGTTTGGCCCAAAGACATTAAACTAGGGCGCTTACTGGGTGGAGACCCAGATTTACTTTCTAACCTTAATAAGTTTTCGCCTTTATTCTTAATAACTCCATGTATCAGATGGGGGAATATTTGCCATTCAAGATTTGAACAAGTCGTTGGTGACATTGTTCCACTACAAGACAACACTTGGAGATACCGCATCAGTATCAGCACATGACCAAATCAATTCATAATCATGGTGGAACCCATTTCTTTGTACTCCACTGTTGCTTTCTCTCTCACCATTTCATCGCCCAACACCCACCATCTCCGCATCAGAATCCACCGCTCCCAGCTCAAATCCCTAACTACCCTAATACGTCGACGATTCCTCTTTCTCTACCAACGACCTTCGAGCGCTGATAAAGGCCAATGGTTGCCACTAGAGGACAAGCCACCGGCCGCATTTTGGGCCCAAAACCGAAGAAGGGACCCGCCGACTGTTCGTCTACAAATCCTATCACCTTGGGAGGAGAAGGCATTAATGCATCGCATCAGGTGTATATTTTTAAGTCCCTTTAAGTTGTGATTCATATTGTTTCTATATCTTTTTATGAAACTCGAGTCCCATTTGTTGCTAGGTTCCAATCTCTATCAAGCACGCACCTTTATGAACTTAACCTTGTCATTCTATACATTTAGGACATTTTGATGCTGCTTTGACCTTCTATTTCAGGAACTATAGAAAATGAAACTTCACATTCCTGTTGGATACTGCATCACAACTTTGCACAAGGAAATCGCCTAACGACACAAGATGCCAAAGATGGAAAGGAATCTGCCAGCTCATGATTGTCAGTACATAACAGACGAATCATAAAGGAAAAATCTTGGGCTGGACAGAAGGACACCTGTCACATGGAGGCCACCAATATAAATGGACCAGCTAAGGCAGGGAAAGGGCATCTCCAACACCTTTCCTCATATCTCTCACCTACCATATTTGAACGACGTCTCCGGAGGAGACGATGAACGACATCTGACGCCTTTTTTGGATCGACAAGAGGAAGAACAATGAGAACCTCTGAACATGTTTTGTAACTAATAGGATAATCTAGAGTTAACACTAGGAGATGATGGATTTGAAATTCTAACTTGGTTTTTGAACTCTATTAAACTATTTCTTGCATTCGTATTTTATGAACTCAACTTTTGATTTCATTATTGGATCAATTACAGTGAAGAGTTTTGGCTTTCTTGAGATTGGATGTGATTGACCCTCGATTCGATCTTCATTCTTGATACTTTTGTTCTTCTTTGGACTATACGTCCTTGACCGGAGGCGTTCATGAAGGTAGGAGGTTGCGATATTTCTTTATCCGGTGAACTGTGTTTGAGTCATTGGCACCAGTGGTTTCACATCCTTGCAACCGCAAGGAATCTCTCTTACTATCCTTAGTGTCTAGAGCATTGGAGGACTGACCATCCCATTCGCTTACACACAGTTGTATGGCACGCTCCACTATGGGGACTGCAACCTTGTGATGCATGGACTGTATGCCGAAAGACCTCAGTTCGGTAGCAGCCATTTGACTATCCTAGATAGGTTCTGAATCTTCTTCACAATAATGGCCGTGTGACTATACGGGGAAGTGATTTAGATCTCTTAAAAAGGAATCCGTGATTCCTCTCTTCACGGAAACTAGATTTAGTATTTTAAACCTCATGTATTAATGTTGATCAAATCTGACATCTTTAAAGTTTGCTAGCTCTAGAGTTCCTTCACACCTCTGTTGTTATCTTATCTGCGTAGTTGTGATTTATAGGTATCTTATCTTGTTTCTGCAAATCATATTTAAAACCCCTAAAAATTAATTAATCTGCATTTATGTTATGTAGTCTAGATCTCTGATACATTTACACCATTGATATTGCTATTTTGGCTTGTGTTTAGATCGGATGTTATTTCCCAAACATTATTTTCGTCTCCTCGTGGATTCAATATCCTAAGTAATTGCACATGATGTTATGTGTACTTGCAGAATATGTTGCATTGTCTAGGACTTTTTAAAACCTGATCTCGTCTATTGAGATTCAAAGTCTTACATTTACGTTGTCACAGCCCTACTCTTAGGATGTGCCAACCCGATTATGAATATCACACTAGACACACGCGCATCAAGTTTTTGGCACCATTGCCACAGAGGCAATAGACAATTTTAGATAATTTTCATTCGACTATGTATATTGCCATATCATTGTTCATATCATCATTTGTTATTTTCTATTTGTGAATATTATTTTCCTAACCACTTCACCCCTAGTTTTCTTTTTCCTTTGTTTGTTTTCCCAGATCTTTATGTGTAGTGTATGCCAAGGTTTCGATCTGCTGAAGGAGATTATTTTCTTTTAACCTGAGCGAGAATTCAGAAAAAAGAAGAAGGCAACAAAGAATAGAGAAAGATTAGTCATAGATCTGTAGAAGTTTGCCGAACTAACAATTTCTGAATCATTTGAGATACCAAATCTAGATTTTGAACCTCACACCCTAGTCGTACCACAACTAGAATACATACCCGACACACCTGTGCTTGAGAATTTCATATTTCCCATCAGTATCGACACTCCAAGAACTTCAGAGTCACAAACCGCGAACCATAACAATATGGAAAAAGAAGTCGCTGCACAAGGTCCCCAATGCTTGAAGGATACCAACTCGTCTGTTGCTAATAGAGCAGGAGCATCAAAGATGCAACCGATGGCTAATGTAAACTTTCAACTTCAACCAGCTCTTATCACCATGATTCAACAAGACCAATTTGGTAGAGGAGCCACTGAAGACCGTGCTCAACCTTTCGAAAACTTCAAAGAAATTTGCGGACCATCCAATGCAATAATATCCTTGTAGATGCAATCTATATGAGGCTCTTCTCATTTTCATTGAGAGGGAAAGCCAAACTCTGGTGGAAGAATCTGAAGCCCGAAGAACTAGCCAGTTGGGATGTATTAGTACAACATTTTCTACCCGAGTTCTTTCCTCCCAGCAAGATAGCCCACATCCGAGATGAAATCTACCATTTCAGTCAATTGGATATGGAAAACTTGTACGAGGCCTTGCATAGATTTCAGAACCTAGTTGCCTCATGTCCGCACCATGGTTATGAGAGATGTTAACTTTTGAACCATTTTCACTCTGGTTTGAATTATCAGACCTCCATTGCACTCGACAATACCGTGGGAGGTGTCTTTGCTACGACTAACATCAATGAAGCATATGACACAATCGAGAAGCTAGCAAATAACCACCATTATTTTAGACACGAGAGGTCAAGGAAACCCATGAGAAAGAAATCCCTAGAAGAAAGTGAAGTTCTATCATCGAAACTGGAAGAAGCTGTACAAAAAGCTTTAGAAAAAAATGAACCTCTCATCTCAAGTTAATATGGTACAAACTCCAGAGCAGAAGTGTGACATTTGTGGAAATTCTGGCCATGCAACAAAGACTTGTCATATGTTGAATCAGAAAAATCCCCAGTGAGACCAGCTAAATGCCCTTGGCAACTTTGCACCAAGACCTCCCTTTAAGAAGTACAACCTTGAAAATAGAAACCACTCATACTTCTCCTATAGAAACAACCACTACCAAAATGCTCCGAACCACAATCATAACCCACAAGCCATAATCCTCAAAATCACAACCCTACTTGGCAAACCCAAATTTTGCCTAGGCCACATCAACAACAACCACAATCATCACCGCCTCAACAACAACCCCTCCTATTGCCTGAACCACCTAAACCCAACCTAGAAGATCTAATTCAAAAACTGATGAAGTAAGAAGAACAAATGAGTACTGAGCTTAAGTGACTTGCCACACAAAACAAAATCTCCGAGAATAATATAGCTTTATTACTAGGACAGCAGAAACACAATCCCAAAGAGCAGGTCCAGGCTGTGATTTTGAGAAGTGGGAAGAACTTGCCAGACCGGGAGCCAACCGAGGCTATCACACCTGAGCAACATCAATCTGACGCCGAGCCAACACATCACATCCCTGAACATAACAACTCACCTCAATTCGAAGAGTAGAGTTCCAACCCAACTGAAGCCGAGAGACCTCCTTGACAAGCGTCCCGCAAGCGCACGGGGGCCTTGTTGTAGTAATAAAATATCATCCCACGAGGAAGCGGTCAAGTACTAGAATTATAGTTCTCAAGTCGTTATCTAGACGATTAGGGTTAGGAGAGAAAACACTAGGCTATCAATTACACTAAAGAAGATGAATACGAAAGAAGTAAATAAACTAAGTACTAGAATGAGAGTGAATATAGGAGAGAAATGTTCTAGGATTTTGAATCCGTCTAGGGTGATCATCAAAGGAGATAGTGATATGACATGCATTAGACTCTTGCTTGACTCCAATAATCATGTATTCCTCTTTCAAGGTAACGCAATTCTAACTAGGGTTATGAAATAACACTTTCATGCATTCATGCTAACACTAGTTGCATTTATATTCATAAGCATCAAGAAGCAATACAAGGCACTTCTATTTCTAGATAGCACTCATATATCATATTTAGCAATGTCTACTAGTTAGTTAAGATGACTTTCATCACTTATCAACCTAAGGGTAACACAAATGAGGTAGCTAATCTCTCAAGAGCTTAACAAGATGTTTACTAAATAAAAGAGTCACGCACAAGCATAATCACTATTCCAACATTATTAAACCCTAAATTTCATCTAACCCTAAAACAAGAGAAATTAGTTAATCATAATGAGAGAGGAGAGAGAGATATAAACAAGAGAGGAGAAATTCATCATAACATTCAAAATCACAAGTTCAAACACATAAATTAAAATCACAAACATGCAACATTAATTGTACCTCTTACAAGCTTAAGAATCCCTAAGAGTCATTACAAGCCTCCAAATTTTGGCTCCATCCAAAAGAGAGGAGAGAGAGTCCCCAAACCCTAACTAGCCCTTATATATGCACTATAGTAAGCCACCAACCATTAACGACCCATCATAGTTGTTACGAACTCAAGACATGCCCTATGGTTGAGTGCGCTACGGTCGTCAATGCGCTACGCCTGCACAGAGCCGTTATGACCTGATGAAGATGTGCTACGACTTGTTGGGGATGCAATATGGGTGTGTGTTGTGGTTTGTTGTGGCACTCGTAGCATAATCGTTCTTTTCGCTCAAATAGCCCTGTGAACACAGAGTGTGACTACGGTTGAGCACTTTTGGCTGTGGTTGAAGTGCTTGTTGAAGTCGGTTGAACGTCAACTCCTACATAATCATCCACTTTTGAGTAGCTCATAATTCGTTGAGGAGATTGATGTCAAATATAAGTTAAATCACATGATATAACTATGAAATAAGTGAATTGTGCTAATCGTAGGTATGCATTTATCACACTTATCGCTCCTACAATTGAAGGCCCAACACCAGCTGAGAAGCCAGCACCAGCCATCTACTGACCTTTATTGCATAAAGTTCTGCCATTCCCCAAAGGATGTTGAAGGCCGATGAACAACAACAATTTAACAAGTTCGTAGAGCTGCTAAAGAAATTACACGTGCAACATTCCTTTTTCGGAAGCTATTCAGCAAATGTCGTCTTATGCTAAATTCCTAAATGAAATTTTAATGAAGAAAAGAAGGATAGATGCTGAGGAAACGGTGTTCTTAAGAGAGAATGTTAGTGTTGTGATCCAGAACAAATTACCACCCAAGCTGAAGGATCCTGACAGTTTTTCTGTACCATGTGAGATTGGACACCTCTGTGTGAAGAGAGCACTTTGCGATCTTGGAGCCAGTGTTAGTGTCATACCTTCTCGATGTGCAGTAAATTGGATGTTGGAGAACCCAAACCCACCAATATGATCCTTCAATTGTCCGACAAATCCATCTAGCACCCTATAGGCATTTGGGAAGATGTACCAATAAAAGTTGGGAAGTTTTTCATACCTGTCGACTTTGTGGTGCTAGATATGGAAGAGGAACCCAATACTCTTGTTATTCTGGGCAGACCATTTCTAGCTATCACTCGTGCAATCATTGATGTTAAGGATGGAACCTTGACATTCAGAATTGGAGATGACACCATCGAGCTTAACCTATCTCAGACAATGAAGAGGCATGTTAGAGATTTATTCTATCAAGACTACGATCTCATTGAAGAAGTAGTCCAGGAAGTATCATCAGTTGCACTTGTACAAAAACATGAACAAACCTTCAATGTCAGTGATACCCCTGAATAACTAGCGGCTCTGAACGATCAACCAACACTGTCATACTTGAAGAGTTCAAAAACAAGTTGTGAAGGAAATCAATCACAACCCTCGGAACTTGCTATCACACCCATGTTCATTCAGCCGAGCAGATTATCAGAGACAGTTATTGAGGCACCCCAGATTAAGTCAGCGCCTAAGCTTGAGTTGAAGCCTCTTCCTGAGACACTAAAGTATGAATTCTTAGGAACAGACTCTACTTATCCCATCATTGTCAGCTCAGCTTTGTCCGAAGATCAACTCACCAAGCTCCTAAAAGTAGTCAAAGCTCGCAAGAAGGATTTTGGATATTCTATTGATGACATCAAGGGTATAAGTCCTTCCCTCTACGTGCACAAGATACCACTAGAAGATAACTATAAGACAATGATTGAAGCGCAGAGGAGACTCAATCCGAATCTTAAGGAAGTGAAGAAAGAAGTTTTGAACCTGCTTGATGCCGAATTAATATACACTATAAAGGATAGTAATTGGGTCAACCCTATTCATGTCTTTTCTGAAAAGGGCAGAACCACTATGGTACAGAACGAGAAAGGATGACTTATTCCTAGCCAAATCACAATCAGGTGGAGAATGTGCATGGATTACAGAAAATTAAACACGACCACCAGAAAAGATCACTTTCCATTGTCATTCATCAATCAAATGCTAGAGCGGCTAGCCAAACACTGATACTTTTGTTACTTAGACAAATATTCAGGATTTTTGAAAATTCCAATTCACCTTGTACATCAAGAGAAGACGACGTTCACTTGTTCATATGGAACGTTTGCCTACCGATGAATGTCATTTGGACTATGTAATGCGTTGACAACTTTCCAAAGGTGCATGATGTCAATTTTCTCAGATTACATTGAAGAAATAATGGAGGTCTTTATGGAGAATTTCTCAGTTTATGATTCGTCATTTGATAACTGCCTGCATAATTTGAAGATGGTCCTGCAGAGGTGTGAAGAGACGAATCTGGTTCCAAATTCGTAAAAGTGTAACTTTATGGTGACACAAGGGGTAGTGCTTGGACACATTGTTTCAGAGAGAGGCATCATAGGTAGAGGGAGCTAAAGTCAAAGTTATCGAGAAGTTACCAACACCTATTAATGTCAAAAGAGTTTGAAGCTTCCTTGGTCATGTGGGATTCTATCAAAGATTTATTAAAGACTTCTCCAAAATAACGAAGCCAATGACCGACTTGCTGCATAAAGATATTGACTTCCATTTTGACAATCACTGCCTTGAAGTGTTCAACAAAATAAAGGTTGCTCTAGTTTCAGCTCCTATACTCCAATCACTCGATTGGAACTTACCTTTTGAAATTATGTGTGACGCTAGTGATCATGCCCTAGGAGTTTACTTGGTCAGAATATGGATAAAGGAGCTGTCGTTATCGACTATGTCAGCAGAACCATTAAACCCTGTGCAATTAAATTACACAATGACTGAGTAGGAATTATTAGCAGCTGTATATGCTATTGATAAATTCAGATCTCATCTCATGGGTTCAAAAAATGTGGTGTACACTAACCACATGGCTGTGAAGCATTTGCTGCAGAAGAAAGATGTGAAACCCAGGCTAATAACATGGATTCTACTATCACAGGAGTTTGATTTGGAAATTAAAGACAAGAAGGGAGCTGAGAATTCCGTTGCAGATCATCTGTCAAGATTTTTGAAATCCCTCGAAGATTGTTCTATCTCGATAAATAGAGACATCCCAGACGAAGCACTCTATGCTATCATCAACACGAGACAACCATGGTACGCCGACATAGAAAACTTCTTAGCTCACCAGCAAGCATTTGGGAAGGGATTCATATCACTTGGGATGACTTATCAAGTGAAGAAAAAATGTTTAGTGAGCTCAAACAATTTTATTGGGACAATCCTATGATTTTTAAGATATGTTCAGATAGACAATTTCGAAGGTGTGTCCTAGAATCGGAGGTTCCCAGAATTATTGAACAATGTCACAACTCTGCTTATGGAGGACACAAAGGAGTGCAAAAATAGCTGCTAGAATACTTCAAGCTAGGTATTATTGGCCTACTATCTTCAAGGATGTGAACCCCTACGTGCGGAGCTGTGATAAATGTCAGAGGACAAGAAATATTTCGAGAAGGAATGAAATGTCACATACCGGAATCCTTGAAGTCGAACTCTTCGATGTTTGGGGAATCGACTATATGGGACCGTTCCCGACATCCGACAAATTCAGGTACATACTTGTAGCTGTTGATTATGTTTCAAAATGGATTGAATCTATTCCCAAAGTGAATTGTGATGCTGCCTCAGTTAGAAAACTCTTCAGGATGGTCATCTTCCCACGATTTGGTGCACCCAAAACTGTTATTAGTGACGGAGGCAAACACTTGGTAGAAAGACAATTTAAAAACATGCTACACAAGTATGGAATCTATCACAGGATAGCAACCACTTATCACCCTCAGAAAAGTGAGCAAGTGGAGGTTTCCAACCGTCAGATCAAAGATAATTTTGGAGAATATTGTGTCAAGATCAAGGAAAGACTGACCGTCAAAGCTAGATGAAGCATTATGGGCATGTAGGACAGCCTATAAGACAGCATTTGGTGCCACACCCTATCAGTCGGTTTATGGAAAATCCTGCCACTTACTAGTGGAAATGGAATACAAGACGTACTGGGCTTTGACACAGCTGAACCTAGACTTAAAAAAAGCCAGAGAAAATAGAAACTTATAGTTAGCAGAGTTAGAGTAATTGAGAATTCAAGCCTATGAGAATGCAAAAATTTACAAGGAAAGGAACAAAGTATGGCACGACAAACACATCCTCAACAAGCAAATCAAAGTTAGATCGTGAGTCTTCCTCTTCAACTCAAGACATAAGTTATTTCCGAGCAAACTTAAGTTAAGATAGACATGCCCATATACTGTCACCAAAATATTTGATCACGGTGCAGTAGAATTAACTTTAGAAGAGGGGCATATTTTCAAGGTTAATGCAACTGTTTGAAGTTGTACCATTTTGAAACTGGAGCGCCTGAAAGAGAAATTATCATGCTCAAAATAATAGAAGAGACGTAGCCAAAAAGAATGTCTAGTCAGGGACATTAAACCGTGATGCTTACTAGGAGGCAACCCATACTAACTTCTAATAAATTCTTTGTTCTTTGTTTGTGTATATTTCAAGTCATCAGCTATCGGGTCGTGATCAACGATCTGCGAAGTTGTGATAAACAAAAGAAGAAGAACTACCTCAGCGTTGGGCGGGAAAATTTGAATCTCCCGCATGTGCCCCAACGACGTCATCCCTCAATCACGGCACACCTTTTATGGCAATCCCACTAATTCACTCATGATCTTTCCTCTTCACCATTACCCTAAAACATCCATCTTCCCATAAAATTATTTTTCCCCACCTCTCTCTTCGCTTGTAATGGTCGCTACCCAAGATCAAGCAACCGGACGAATGTGGTGACCTCAGTACAAAAGGAAGAAAGGAACCGACGCTGACCCGTACGACATCAATTCCGAGTCCTCATCGACTTCCGAATAACCAGCTGTTGAAGTGCAAATCCGTAGCATGCCGCTACTCGCACCCGCTCCTCATCTCTTCCGAGAATTTCTCCCCCTGTGCACTATTCACTACCACCTACTATGGCGAGAGAGAAGTGTAGGATCACTTGGCACCAAGAGGGGAGATGAATTGGTGTAATAAAACTAACCGATTTCACAATAAAAACGCGAAAGCTCAAAATCGATTTATCACAATTTAAATCATAAGTTCTCAATCAAGAACAAGTGCAATAATGATATGAGAATGCAAGATGATAAACAAAGAAAGTAAGAGAGAAATGCAAGCTCAAGACACGGTTCAAGTTGTTGACGAGGTTCGGTCCCAACTTGGCCTACGTCCCCGCTCCAACTTCTCGACCTCGAGACCGTCGGAGATCCAATAGCACTTCTTTTCAACTAGGGAGAAGAACCCCTTTACACCATACCACCTTTTCGCTGCTTCGAAAGGTAAGGCACACCTCTCTTTTAAGGAAGATTAATCTCACACTTTTCTTCGCTCAATAGGCTATGTGTGAACCTCTCTTACAATGGAGCTTTCAACCTCTCAACAAGAACAAAATAATATACTCTCTTACAATATCTCTACAACAACTTCACAATCAAGAACAAGAGAGAAAAGATAAGATTCAACAAATTGAGCTCAAGAGGCTTCTAAACTTGATTTTCCTTTGATGCTTATGTTTTCTTTGAAGCCTTACCTTCCTTTACATATTTGGACTTCTTTTATAGTCTCCTTTCTTCAATATGGTTGTTACACACTTTTTCCAATGGATTTGACATGAAAAAACTAGTTTTTGGGACTTTTCTGCAAGTCAGTGGTTGACCGCTCCATGCTACCAGTCAACCGTTCTGCCAAAATATAGTCGTTACACTTACAGCGGTCGACCGCTCCCCTAAACCGATCGACCATTTCTCATGAATCACTTTAATAGACCTGCATTGTTTTTGTCTTAACTCTCTGCAGTGATATCAGATTGATATGATTTCTGATTCTTTAGAAAGCTGAGAAAGTTATCTACATTTTATCTATAAATTTCTCATTCTAAATCAGATGGGAAGAAGGTCAAATATTGATATAAATTTCAATGCATATAATTCTACCTTAAACTTATAGACCTTCACTATTTTGTAAATAACTTTTTGTATCGATATCCAAATGAGACAATTCTTGAATGCTTAGAAATCTAACAGAGTTATTTTCAATTGATGTATTCATGTCTCAACCTAGATCTAAAGGGGACATAGAAAAATATTAAGTTGAACTTCAGTGCATGTAATTTGACTTTGAAACTTTCACACACTTGCCCCATTCTGATGTGTGTGTATATATTTTCCAAATCTTTCATAAGGTTTTCATCATCAAAAGAATATAATTGTGACACAAGTCATTAAGTCATATTTTCAACAATCTCCCCTTTCTTGTTGATGACAAACCACTAATATGAAAAGTGCTAAGTAAAGAGATAAAACTTTAATATTTGGCATGTCAACGAACTTCTCCTAACTTTGCATTTTAGATGAATATTTCATTTAGCATACTTCTCTCTCCCCATTTGTCACATCAAAAAGATAATATCTAGTTCAAACAACAAAGATGTACTAATGTATATCAAGTTAAATTGATCTTCATGCTTTGCATATAAAAGAGTTTTCAAATATCATATAGATAAGCAAAGTAATTTTTCAACAATAAGTACATCAAATGTTGTAAGAAATATTTCAAATGGAGTTATACATTCATAAGAGAATATCAAATTTCTCTATTTCTTCTTTTCCTTTTTGTCACATAAAAAAGATTTTGAATTAAAACCATTAAGAGACAAAAGCTACTCCCCCTTGATATATGTAAGATTTTCAACCAATGAGAGATAAGCAAGTCAAATTCACACGTCATAAGACATTACAATATAACGTTCAATGAGACATATGAATATGCATTAAATCTATCAACTTTTCTCCTTTTAAGTTCTTACTAATGAAATTCATCTCTCCATACCTCCTCCTTTTGTTACATAAAAAGAATTTTCGAGTCTTGTGATTGACAAACTTTACTTCTCCTAAATCAAATCACATTTTTCACTTATTTTCTAAACATATGTGATTTTTTTGCGCATTATATTCTTCAGTTATTTTCACTCATAATTTCTCTCCCTCTACTCAATTTTAGATATGACTTTTTGCATTCATGTTTGATTCATACATCTTCTCCTTAGTTTTGTCACAAAAAGAATCATGATAAGAGGTTTGCTCCCCCTAAACTTATGCATCATTCTTGGGGATTGAATATAAGAGCAAAACATTTATAGACAAAACATAAAACTCAAGGAACTTAATATAATCAAAATTTTGCATAAAGCCTTTAGACAACAATGTCATAATATTTTAATATTAAGCCCAAATATTTTTCTTGCAAGACATGTAAGCAATTTTGACTAAGATAATATAATATAAAACAACAAATCAAGTAGTTTTTGTGTCAAACTTAGCAAATATAATCCATACCGAACATGTCTCTTCTTAACCACATGCAAAAGTGTAAAATTTGACTATCATCATAATCCTTTTGCATTTCCTTCCAAATCACACCAATATGATCAAAGTGATATGTAATAAAATTTATCAATGATCATAAAGTGCATGCACACTCATATGACTTATAGTGTAATATAAACATATCAATCCATACACTTAAGGCTTATATAATAATTAAAAAGTTCATAAGCATACTATATTAATGTGGTTATCATTATGTTCAAAAGTATGTTTAAGAAATATCTTACAATGATAACATTTTCAAAATATTCTTATTCTTTACATCAAGTGAACATAAGTGCTATATTGACATTTCAAAGTGAATAATCAAACAATGGTTCAACTCATAAACAAATCGTTGAAGTGCCATAAGTGTACTCAATTTCCAACTAGGCAAGAATGAATCCTCAATTTCCAACTACTTTGCATTTCAAGCAACAAATGACTCAAGCTCATTAAGTATGCATCAAGTTCACATTTCTTTTTCTCATAAAAATACTCTCACATTCATAAGCATAAATAATAATGACAAGGATGAGAGTAAAAGTGTACCTTTCTTTCCATGACTTGTGGAGCAAGTGAATGATCATATATCTAAATATCAACATATCATACCACAAGTCAAATAAGGTTCGAGTATCACAATGTGAGTTTTCTTTAAATTTATCTTTTAAATACTCAAAAAGATTTTCAACAAATATGTCATTCAAGCATATATAATCCTTTTGCATAATAGACTTTTTTTAAGAGAGGTAAACAATGCAAAAAGTTCTTCTCAATTAATGAGTTCGAAAACATATATATAATTATATATGTGATTAAATATATCAACTTTGAGTGAATTAACACAAGTCATGATGTTTCGAATAATTTATTCATCTACCATTTTCATTTCACTTTTAATTTCTTTCTCTAATTTCATTGATCCATATGTGCTAAATAGGATTTTCAAATTTCATCTACCATTTTCATTTCACTTTTTATTTTTCTTCTTATCTCATGAGATTTTCAAATTTCCAAATAGGATTGTCATGTCGAAGGATTTAGGAGATGAAGATAAGAATGTAAATAATCTCCGAAGCAAAGGATAAGCTCTTCCTAAATTTGTACATTTCATATCAAAAGAATTTTAATATCTTCTTTACCTATTTGAGAGCATAATGGTCCAAAAATGATAACATTATCATATATCATAACATGTGATCAAGATGTACATATCATTTTCATAAATTCTAGATATCAATATGCATAACAATTCTCCTAAAAAATATTTATAGAGGTGACATATAAGATGAGATCAAACTATTTATATAACATCTTATCACAATTTCCAATTTCATATATATGTTTTGCATTTAGGAGATATTTAATATTTAATCTTTTAACCACCAAGATAAAAATATCACTTGCATTTTAAAAATAAGACACATAGCTTGAAGCAAGTGTCATACGAAATATACAAATTCAACCATTTCATCAAACAAGCTCATTTTGAAAATTAAGAAAAAGTATTGAACATTAAAAGAATCTTTCATTTATTTCTTATAATGAATATTCAATAAGTTAAAAACTCATGGAAAGAAGATACACATAATTTTTAAATATAAGATATTCTCAATTAGATTCATAAGATCATTTTTCATAATAATTTTCCATATGAATATTCAAGCATGCAAGTTGTGATCATCCAGATAAAAGATCAAAGTCAATATCTTGAAATTTGCATCAAGGTTCAAGCAACAAAAAATTATTTGGATTTGAGCAAACTTATTATCAACCATATATAAATCCAAATGATATAATAGATAAACATGTTAATGTTTTCGTTTCACATATAAATAATAATCCATTTTTGGATTACTACAAAGATATATGCAAAAATATCAATTTCAGCATTCAAAGCTTATATGCATAGTGAAGTAATATTCACACAATATTACTCAAACTTGAATAAGACACAATATAATTTGCATTTTAGTCTTTGTGTCCTATAACCCACATTTGCTCGCACAAAATATGTAAAGATGATATTCAAATTATAATTTTTATGTGTGATAATATAATACCTCATGTGACGTTGTCTAATGTAACTTATGCAATCACTCTTTGATAACTTGGAAGCATCAAGATTTGGATCATTTCCATCCATTGTCCAAGTATATTTTTTTCTTTTCGAATTAGAGTGAAGCATACCTACAAAAAGCAATTATATTTTTTTTTGTACCCAAACTTGTTTGGGTCTAACAAAATTAGTTTTGGTTTCTTCAGGAACCCATATCATCTTCATACCAACATTCATAGATTTTCTAACTTCACATTCAAATGCATAATGATCATGAGCATTATAATAATGACAAGTAGTAGATAACTTTAAGAAATGATCATGATCATGCTTTAATTTCAAAGTATCATAATAAGAGACATTTAATTTGCATGAATACATATAAGCATATCTAGATTTTATAAAACAATCATGAGAGGGTTCAAGAGATCTTCTCAAATTATTTTTCTTTTTGAAAAATTGCTTTTGTTGATTTTGGTAGTGTTCTAACTTGTGCAATTTTTTCTTTACATAAGAAGGTTTTTGCACACCAGCATTCCTTTTCAACAAATTATCACTACTAAGTTGGTCATAAAAAAAATTAGTAGAAATATTTTTCTTTTCCAAATCTTCATGCAACTTAATCAACTTTGAATTTTATATTTTTAAACACTCATAAGAAGCATGAATATGATTAAGAGAATCAATTTTCTTTCTTAAGTTTTCATTCTCTTCTAGGCATGCATCCTTTTCATTCTTTAAAAGTTCAAAGTCAGTTTTCATAGTATAAAACTCATCAATCAAAATTTTATTTTTCTTTCTAAGAGAAAGATGCTTTTGGATTAAAGAAGAAAATTATTTATGCACGTTAAAATTGAAATCAACATCATCATCACTACTTTCACTAGAAGAAGAGTTTGGTACTACCTCATCATTTGCCATAAAACATAATGTGGATTCATCACCGTATGTGGATGTGCTTCTTTCTTCTTCACTTTCACCCAAAGTGACATTTTTCTTAATATTGCTTCCTTCATATTTAGCTAACAAAATTTTTCAAATCTCATGAGAAGATGAACATTTTGAAATAAGATTTAGGTTTTCCTCATTTAAAGCACAATAGAATGCATTTCGGACTTTTGAGTAAAGTTTGACAAGTGAAATTCGAAAATCATTATATTCAAAGAAGGAAAGATCAATTGAAACACCATTTAAAATATTCTTTGGTTTTTTAAATCCATTTTATACAATGTCCTACATATCAAAGTCAAGCGAGCATAAATGTGTTTGCATTCAAATTTTCCATTGGGAAAATTTTGAATCATTAAAACTCGGTGGGTGAAAAATGGATTGGCTTTCGTTAAAAATTTGTGTCATGCTCTAAGATAGTTATATCTTTAAAATATGAGCAACCAAGCTCTGATAGTAATTGTAGGATCACTTGGCACCAAGAGGGGGGTGATTTGGTGTAATAAAACTTTCAACCGATTTCAAAATATAAACGTGGAAGCTCAAAATCGATTTATCGCAAAGCTCAAATCGTAAGTTCTCAATCAAGAACAAGTGCAATAATGATATGAGAATGCAAGATGACAAGTAAAGCAAGTAAGAGAGAAATGAAAACTCAAGACACGGATCAAGTTGTTGACAAGGTTCGGCCCCAACTTGGCCTACATCCCCTCTCCAACTTCTCGACCTCGAGACCGTCGGAGATCCACTAGCACTTATTTTCAACTAGGGAGAAGAACCCCTTTATACCACATCGTCTTTTCTCCGNGACCGTTCTGCCAAAATATAGCCGTTACACTTACAGTGGTCGACCACTTCCCTAAACTGGTCGACCGTTTCTCCTAAATCACTTTGACAGACCTGCACTATTTTGATCATAACTCTCTGCACCGATATCCAATTTATGTAATTCTTGATTCTTTGGATCTGAGAAAGTTATCTACATTTTATCTATCAATTATTCAATCTAAATCGGATGGAAAGAAGGTCAAATATTGATGTAAAATTCAGTGCATATAATTTTACCTTAAACTAATAGACCTTCACTATTTTGTGTATAACTTTTTGTATCAATATCCAAATGAGACAATTCTTGAATGTGTAGAAAGCTTCAGTGCATGTAATCATGTTTCCAATTCTTGAATGTCTACAATTTATTCATGTTTCAACCTAGATCTAAAGGGAACATAGACAAATATTAAGTTGAACTTCGGTGCATGTAATTTGACTTTGGAACCTTCACACACTTGTCTCATTCTAATGTGTGGATATATATTTTCCAAAATTTTCATAAAGTTTTCATCATCAAAAGAATATAAGTATGACGCAAGTCATCAAGTCATATTTTCAACAAGAAGATGGCGAAACCGCAACCGACGATGGTGATGCCCCCGGAAAAACTAGCGACGGTCAAATGCTCAGCGAAGCAGCAACCTTCTTCGACCTCTGCAACCATTGGTGCATCAGCGTCCGCACCGATGAAGGCGAGTCCTACATCATTTGAGCAGCCTGCAGCATCACATCAACTATCAAACAGGCGACGACAGGGAAGAAGCTACTGATAAAGAGAGCCATGAAAACATCATCGACCACGGAAAAACCATTAAGTACGAAGAGGGACCGACCTCTCCCAACTATTCCCGAAGTTCCAGCACTAGAGTTTGTACCGGCATCACCTTCTCACACCATCAAAGGAACACGTAGCAACGAGCGCTCCTCAACCCTCATGAAAAAACCAAAGAAAGCGCCCCCGAACAAAACAACCAAGGTTCCAGAACCCATAATCGAGGAGGAGACCGACACCCTGCCTTCTACGATGCCTTGGAAGAGAAAGTCGGCCAAGGTGAAATCTATTGTAACGCCCACTGAAGAGCCAGCGATGGTCCCGGAAAAAGAAATTGCTCCGCCACCTAAGTCGAAGAAAGCTGCTCGTGCAAAACCGAAGATGAATGCGGCACCACCAAAGCAAAAGACGAAGAAACGACCACCACCTCCATTGGAGGATGAAAAGGAAGAAGATGCTGATTTGTAGTTCCTTGTTAGAAAGCCACGCAAATACAGTAAGGTTGTGACGTCGGAGTCTGTGATCAGGGAAGAACAGCCCGCGGCCGAAGACTCTGCAATACCATTTGTGGAAGAAGAAGAAGAGAGATCACCATCAGAAGAGGAACCACCAGAAACCATCGAGAAAGAACATCAATCTCCAGCGAAGGATGCATAGGAGATAGAAACACCAGTACATACCGAGACTAGCGAGTCAAAAGTGCCACCAAGGACATACCTCCACAGAAGTTAGATATCACACCTCCACAGCTAGCAGACGAACACCTTCAGGAGGAACCACCAACTATACCCCCACAATAACAAGAGCTACCTGCTATCACACCCCAGAAGTCAGAGGAATTAGAAGAAAATTTTGAGGATACCGAGTCCGAGACCTTACCGGATGTTGTGGCCCCTGAACAGACCATGGACGAGCCGACCACCAAGGACACCTCCAACTGCCAGCAGAAATTGAATTCCAAAATGACGAGCAGCGCGAACTGTACCAAAAGCTCAATACCAGGAGCATTCTTGCCACGAGGTACCTGGACACTGAAGTGCTGAAGATCCTTGGACTACTGGATGACTTGACGAAGCAACTCAATAAGATGGAGGTCGACATTTTCTTCCTCAACTCATGGCCGACTTATGATTATATTACGATCGAATTTCTCAGCTTCCTTAGACTTACCAACTCGAAGGACGGCGTCTTCCTCAACTTCCACCTCTACAACCGTGAGTTCCACTAGAGCTTCAACGTATTTTGCGTCGTGTATGATTTCCCTATTGCAATGATGGAAAAGAAGAACACCAACTACAAAGAAGCGGAAGTGTGGTAGTGGGTCATGGGATAAAGCTGCTATGTGCTTCGTCAAGCTAAGTCCTCTTCTTTTCAGAACCCCACTATTCGTTATTTCACTTTCTGGCCAGCACCCTTTTTGGGGGATACAACACTGAGGCAAACATTAGAGAAGTCGAGATGTAAATGATTTGGGGACTGATCAAAGGGAAGAAAATCAATGTGGGACACATGTTTTCAGAATACATTTCCCGGCTAGCCACCTTAGAGAAAGGGCCTATCATCATTAGGGGGTTAATTACAATAATTGCTAAGAAATGCCAATTAGATTTGTCCAAGCTGTGTTGTAACGAGAGGGACGACCATAATTGATATGTCCATCATGCTCAGTATGAAGATCATTGCGATCAGGAACGACAAATGTGTTCTATAAAGGGAATGAGATCTCCATTGAACTCCCCAACCCAAAGCTCACTGATATCAACAAAGGGAAGAATTAGACTATCTTCACACCTGAACAGAGTGTGCCTCACTCCTCTACTGTCGCAACAAGGAAACTGCCATCTCCGACACTAAAGAACCCCAGTACCTTTCTGACCCAACTCTTAACAGAGTAGTGGAAGCACTAAGCACTTTTGGAGGCACTCATCCTCCAAACACGATATTTGAAGGAGGAAAATCGCCAGCTAAAGGAGGAAATCTTCAGCAAGCTAGAGAAACTGAACGAAGAACTGGAGCAGGAAGACGAGAGCTTCGGGGCCGAACCCTCCTCCACTTTAGTGGCCACTCATAGTGGCTTGGCTGCAACACTGGGGACAGTGTTGGGTTAAGTCTGGAGAGGGATCATCGTATGATCAAACTCTCCCGTTAACTTTACAATCATACCATGAAAATCTTGATTTTTTGTTGAATACATGTCATCTTCTCTTGGTCTCAAATTTTGCTTTCTTACTATTATTGTTTTTGTTGATCTATCATCGCACCTTGGAACAATCGTTGTCACACCCTATCACCTGTCTAGAAAATATTTTTTCACGACCCTACTACTGGAATAGTTTTGTATACATGCACTTGTGTACATTATGGCTTGCGTTGTTTATTCTCAACTTCTGAATTAATGCAGTATTAGGTCCAAGCCATGTGTAGTATTAGGCTTTATTGTATCACTGCATCTTGATGACTACTTGATTTGATTGATTGTACTTCTGAATCAAGCTCTTTGTGTCGAACATGTCTGCTTATCACACCCTATCTTTTAGGCTCGAGAATTCTATCATCCTACCAAGTAACTGACCCCCCACAAAAGAGCATGAGTTCAAGTCTTCCTTGCCCCTTTGTCATGAATAAAGGCATGTTTTCCTTTTTTTTCCTGAATAACTACTCCTTTGTCCTTCCACTTGGAAGTGTCAAGAGAATGCTTTTTTAGCACCCAGGCACCTACCCGAGTATTCTCAGAAGAAAGGGATGGATAATGCCATGAGGAACTTATCTCTCACCTCCAAATAACTACTCGTCTGACCTTCCACTTGGAAGAGTCAAGAGTATGTTGTTTCACAACACTCTTTCATCATCACTGAGTATTCTCGAAAGAAAATGTGAGGATATGCTAAGGGAAGACTCTCTTTTTTGTTTTCACACCCCTGTATCCAAAAAAGAGAAGGGGAAAGGGCAAGGACGAGGAAAGGAAAAAGTATTGAAACGAAAAAAAATATGCTTTGAAACAAACATAAAAAGGGGGGAGGATATCTTGGTCATTTTAGAAAAATAATTCTTTTGCCTAACGGGTGGGTGGGACATGTAGACCGTGAGGTTGTGACTCTGTGTTACATTTAGCTAGAGTTTTAGTGATTCTTAGGTGCAATTATGTTCAATCTAGTTTGAGTCAACTGCAGTGTACTCTTGAAAAAAAAAATTGGTTTTCAAAGTATGGCTTGTTACTTTGTTGTGGTCGTTGCATTTGAAAATGTCGTGCCTTAATCTTAATTCAATAGCTTAAGGACAAGCAAATGTTAAAGTATGTAGAGGTTTGATGCATCACATTAAGTGTATATTTTTCGGTACCTTTAAGTTGTGATTCATATCGATTCTACATCTTTTTATGAAGCTCGAGTCCCATTTGTTGCTAAGTTCCAATCTTTATCAAGCACGCACCTTTATGAGTTTAACCTTGTCATTCTATACGTTTAGAACATTTTGATGTGGCTTTGACCTTCTATTTCAGGAACTACAGAAAATGAAACTTCACACCCTTGCTGGATACTGGATCACAGCCCTGCACGGGGAAATAGCCTGACGACATAAGATGCCAAAGATGGAAAGGAATATACCAACTCATGATTACCAGTACATAACAAATGAATTAGAAGAGAATAATCTTGGGCTGGACAGAACGACACCTGTCACATGGAGGCCACCAATATAAAAGGACCAATTAATGTAGGGAAAGGGCATCTCCAACACCTTTCCTTATCTCACTCACCAAACATGTTTCCATTCCACGTTCCACCATCGCTGGAAGGAGATCACCTAACATATTAGAACAACATCACCGGAGGAGACGACGAACGACATTTGATGCATTTTGTGGATCGACAACAGGAAGAACAATGAGAACATCTGAACATTATTCTCTTTGTTATTCGATCAACATGTTTTGTAACTAATAAGATAATCTAGAGTTAGCAGTAGGAGATGATGGATTTGGACTTTTATCTTGGTTTTTGAACTTTATTGAACTCAATTATAGTAAAGAGTTTCATTTAACTAATAAGATAATCAACATGTTTTGTAACTAATTTCGTATTTTATGAACTCAACTTTTGGTTTCGTTATTGGATCAATTATAGTAAAGAGTTTCAGTTTTCTTAAGATCGGATCCGATTGAACCTAAGGTTGCAGTATTTATGTATCCGGTGAACTGTGTTTGAGTCACTATCACTAGTGGTTTTCACACTCTTGCAACCGCAAGGAATCTCTCTTACTATCCTTAGTTTCTAGGGCGTTGGAGGACTAACCATTCCATTCGCTTACACACAGTTGTATGGCGTGCTCCATTACTGGGACTGCAACCCTGTGATTGTTCATGTATGCCGAAAGATCCTCAGTTCGGTAGCAACCATTTGACTATCCTAGATAGGTTTGAAGACTTCTTCACAATCTTAGCTGCGTGACTGCAGGGGGAAAGTGATTTAGATCTCTTAAAAATGTATCCATGATTCATCTCTTCACTAAAACCAGATTTAGTAATTTAAAACTCATGTATTAATGTTGATCCAATCCGACATCTCCGAAGTCTGCTAGCTCTAGAGTTCCTTCACACCTTTGTTGTTATCTTATCTGTGTAGTCGTGATTTATAGTTATCTTATCTTATTTCTACAAATCATATTGAAAACCCCTAAAAATTATATAATTTATATTTCTATTTTGTAGTCTAGATCTTTGTTATATTTACACCATTGATATTGCTATTTTTGGCTTGTGTTTAGGTCGAATGTTATTTCCCAAACGCCTCCTTGTGGATTCGATACGATACCCTACGTACTGCACATGATGTTCTGTATACTTGCAGAATATGTTGTGTTATTTAAAACTTTTTAAAACCTGATCTCGTCTATTGAGATTCATAGTCTTACGCTGTCACAACCCTACTCTTAGGTTGTGCTAACCCGATTCTGAATATCACACTAGACACACATGCATCAGGCACCATGCTAGTCGCCCCCACGCATCCGCCAGCCTCAACCTCTGCGCCATCAGGTGCTCAATAACCGTCTTCATCACCACCGGTCTACGGAAGATTCTAGTCACGAAGCGAATTAGAGTGCCTCTAGGTAAGCGACCTGCTCCACCCCCTCCGACTCTTCTTCGAGCTTAGAGAATACGCCACCGCCCGCGACTATGGGAGCTGACACAACCCTGAAGCTGCTAACACTACATGAACCTGCTCCAGCTGTACACTCTCCGTCATGCAGCTCCGACCAACAATCCGAAGTTTTCAAGACACCACCACAATCACTGGCCACCACCGAACCACATCCCGACACCCCAACTTCAAGTAGAGAAACAACACCTCTGAGCCGCCATCCCACAGAATGACACCAGCAGATATCCCTTCCGCGCCGCAACTCCTAATGCTACTCCTCCACCTACCGACATATCCCCTGCTGATGCCACACAGAATGTAACAGGGTCTAGCTCTAGGATTGCAACACCACCACCATCTGCGGCTGCAGTCATCGAGCCCCTTCCACCATCTACACTCCATCTGTGGAAGACTCCTGATTACTTGATAATGCAGCCGCTGAGACCAATCTACGGTATGAATTCATTGATGCTGCTGATACTAAGACGGCATCGACTAAAGTTTCTGAATCAACTGAATAGTCCACTAATAAGTCTGCAAAAGAGTCTGTTAAGGAATCAATTGATGAGTCCACTGAAGGATCAACTTCCCTAGGACCTTCTAAAGATACAATTCCTACCCTGGAAACACCAACAGCTAGAAAGATTCTCCAACTCCCAAGATAGCTCATCTTTAGGAACAAGAAGCATGAAACAGCGGTGTATGATACTGATCAACAGAGCCTTCCATCCTACAAGATTCCTGGATCCGAGCTACCTCAAGAAGCTTGGATTCTATGATGATTTTAAGACCCTTACTGCTGGAATGCAGACGTCAGAATTCTTTCTTCGAGGATGGGATACATGCCAATCAATTGCTAAGGAATTCCTCAGCAGTTTGGAGGTCTATAAAGAGGATCGGCAGGTGATATTTTGCCTCTTCAATCAGGAATTCAAATGGACATTCAATCAATTCGGGTAGCCATTGGGGCTACCCTTGACAATTGTTCAGAAACCCTCTACATATGACCCCCAAGACTGTATTAAAATGGATACTGGTGAGGATGATTTACAGATCAAATGAGGCACATCCGCCTGCATCCATAGTCCAATCATCCGCTACTTTCACCAAGTTTTGGCAAATACCTTGCTGGGTTGCACCAACTCTTAAGCCAGCGTAAGAGAAATTGAATTGTATATCATTTGGGTCTTTCTGAAAAAGAAAAAGATAGACCTCGTCGACATCTTCCTCTCCAACTCGTACAAGATGGCACGACAGGATAAATGGACTATTGTCATAGGAGGATCAGTGACACCTATTGCAAAGGCGTGTGGCATTGATGTTAAGTCACTAAAGGATATTTCTGCTAGGGGGAAGCTTGATATGAAATGTTTAATACATATGAAGATAGTGACCTGCCGACATGACGGATACTATTTACTCACCAAGGACCCCCACCATAACATAAAGCTACTTGCTCCTACCCGTACAACAGTTACCAACAAGAAAAATTGGTTGTTAGAGGATGCCACTCCAGTTGATCCCATTTTACTAGCTTCAGCTGCTGTCGCTTTGGGCTTGAGCTATTGTCAAAAGGAAAAGCTAGGAAAAGACTTCATAGCCCTGAAACCACTACAACCACCCCTGCCACCAAAAAGAAGAAGACAACTCAAGTTGTCCCCATCTCAGATGACACTACCGCTGCCACCACAAAGAAGAGGACCAGTTCAGCTGGCCACCTCCATTCCAGCTGATACTCAAGCTGCCCCCACCACAAAAGAAGATGAAGCTACCCCCACCCTAGACATGTATGCCTTACAGATGGCCAAGAAGAATGTGTTATTCTCCACCATCTTGGGCCACAACATCAGGCTGAGGAAGGAGAACAAACAACTAAAGGGTCTTCTCAAGTCAATTACACAAAATCTAGGAGTCACTGAACTTGGTCCCAGCTCCCCAACTACCAAGCCTTAACATGCTTCTCTCCCTCACTTAGATCAACACTAAAGATAGTGTTGAATTTAAGTTTGGGGGTGCCAATGGTATGGTCATTTTTCTTAAAACTCCAACCTATTTTATTTACCATGCCTACTTTTTGTTTAATCTATAGTTAAATATGTTTAGTAATTTTAAAATCATCCCCTTTTGCAACATGAAAAGAACTCTCATATGCCTTTTCTTTTAATCATACTATGATCATTGCATATACATTTTTGCTCACTCAACCTAGAGTTAAAAGTCATTATGCAATCATTCTAGTCTTACACTCTCTCCTCATTTTGTTAGAACCTTCGGTCATTCCTAAACTAGATAGAACCAAAAAACATAATTGTCACCAAGTGGAACCAAAACTCCTAATAGCTATGATGATACCTTGGTCATGCTACTCTCTAGTCTTTAACAATCCTTGCATCTATTATTGGTTTATTCTCAAGCAACATCTATGTATATTCTTCCAAATAAAAAAAGGGTTAGTAACCTATTTCAAAAGAAAAAAAAAGAGAGAAAAAGGGGTTAGTAACCCACTTCAAAAGGAAAAAAAAAAAGAGAAAGAAAAGGATTAGTAACTCTGTTATAAAAAAAATTGGGTTAGTAATCTAGTTTGAAAAAGAAAAAAATAAGGGAAGAAGAGTTAGTAATTTATTCTGTTTTTTAATAACCAACGTTAATTCTACATGTCTTATTAAGGATTGTGAGTCTAGAGAAATGGCTGTGGGAAGGGGTCATCTAGCTTGCATCTTAATGGGTGCACCTAGGCTGGAGTTTTAGTGGTTCTAGGAGGAGGCTAATTGGCTAAGAATATACAACTATGACCGATGATATAACTAACTAGGGAGAGTTGTGTAAACTATTATGGGTTCATAGTGTGGCTGATTTGGAATGCATTTCTTTGTCCTTAAAAAATTTCTAATTCTTTGCTTGAGGACAAGCAAAACTTAAGTTTGGACGAATTATTATGATAGGAAATTTACTCTCTATTTTTATTTTCAAAGACTAAACTTCTTCATGAAATTCTGCATCAATTACACACATTGGCTATAGCCTTTGCATCATTTGAAATTTCCTAGGCATATGTGCATATTCTTTACTCCAAAGACTCTTTTAATTGAAGTTCTGAATGATTAATATCTGAATTCTCCTATAGGAATTTAGCCACGACCAAATGACAATTGTGCTGGAAACTAGACCTAGGGGTACCTGTGCGGATGTTCAAATCTTGATGCCACTACCTGCCAAATGTTGCTAGAAGATAAAACCTGAAATAGATTATGATGATTCCTCTGCCAGTTTTTTGTGGTCCAAATGAAGAAGATTCCCTGGAAGCTTCCAAGGCATAGTGGCAGGAGTATGCAACGAACAAGTGGCATCAACCGATTGGAGAAGGAGGGAGGATAAAAGGAAAGAAGAAAGAGGGATAAAGGGTTCCGCATCAGAAAGGAAGTGAGGGAGCTGCCGCCATTGCTGAAGAGGAAGGAGGAACCATAAGTGAAGAAGAGGGTTTTCATGCACATCTTTTATGGAGTATCATTGGCTTTTTGCTTTGTAATTTTTATTTGTGCTGATTTCCAATGATGAACTCTTGTATCGACTTGCTTGTGATGGTTGTTAGAGGCTAAACATTTAGGCCTGGACATGGGATGATTTGAGAACATCTATTTGCTATTTGAACTTATCTTTTAATGCATTCATGTTTCCATTTGACTTTCCAATCTTCTCTTGCATTATGTGCTCCCTATATGTGTTGGTTTTGATGTGGTGAGCTACTCATTGCCCTATTTTTAGTGGAAGGTTAAGACTGAGGGAGAACCCTCCCCATTGAGAAGAAGTAACGTGTAGTTCACCTTCTAATATTATGTATGTGTTGATTTTAATATTGTGAGCTAATTGTTATCAAACCTTTGGTGGAGGGTTGAGACCGAGAGGGAGAACCCTTTCCACGGAGGGGAAAATAGTTTTTAGTTCTTATTCATGTTATTTTGTAGCTGGATTGTTATTCACATCTTCGTTGTAATCCTGTCCCGAGAGGGAAGGATTTATTATAAGGACTTTACAAAGAACCGAGAGGGGAGTAGGGTTTCGTGAAGTGTGACTTTCATTTCAGCTTTAAGGGGTTCTGACCGAGAGGGAGAACCCCTTTGTCTAAGGGATTCGTATGAGGCCGACAAGTTCCAGCGGATACTAGGGTTGATTGGATAGGGGTTATCCATAGCATCAAGAGATTGTGTGTGAGAAGCCCTTAGGGATTTAAGTTCAAACCTTGACTGCGAGAGTAGCTAGGTTTGTTAACTTAATATCCTAAGTCACCATTATTTGAGTTTCATATGTTCATTAGCAAATAGAGTTAAAAAATGATTCCCATGTCCCGGCTATTTTTCATATTTGAGTGATTCATCTACCTTTGTATTGGTTCTACTTTTGCTCACTTTAAATCTTAAAACACCGAAATACTTTCTTTTAATTTCTTTTTCAGATTCTAGTTCTATTTCATCTAATTTTTTGCATATTCTCCTTGATTTCAGTTCGTGGTAGAATAGAGTGATGGCATTGTGAAATTTTAATTTCCCTGTGGATTCGATAATAAAATACTACAAGGATAATCGTATACTTGCGATTGGAGTTGTGTGTTTAGGTTAATATTTTTTGTTGATAATTTATTTTTGTTCGGCTGCACCTACGTCCAGAACTGTCAAACCTTGACGTTCTGAAACTTGGTGCCACCTTCTTTTAGCGACACACAATTTTACCTCATCAGCCATGCATAAGAAGTTGTAGTTCATATTTGCGCTATAGTTCTATCGTAGTGGTCCAAAGGAGGTCATAGCGATCCCATCAAAATGGTAGCATACTCTTAAAGTTTGCTACAGTCCGTAGTATGACACCATTTAATTGTAGCGATCATACACAATTGTTGTCACACACTGATTTCCCCTATGGTCCGTAGTGTGAAACAATTTAATCGTAGCAACAACCTTGATTTCTATTCTAATCAATTGATGCGTAAAATCTAGCAGTGCAAAAGAAAGCCAGCACGTATATTGATCGCGAACAAGTAATACAGAAGATGAGAAGGATGTCGAACCAACGAGGATTGTTGTTTAATCTTAAATAATTCTAAGGTGAATTAGGAGAATCAGTTTAATAAATGTTGTTTAAATTTTCAGAACAGAAACTTAAAGAGAACAATTAGAAAAAGAATAGATGTGACAATTGACTAAGAGAATTCACGATATGGAGAAGGCAGGGGTTTGTTCACCGCTAAGTTGATTTGATTTAGTTAAACACGAATTATTCCTAATGATGGACTAGGTATGCTAACAGTGTGACCCTCAATAGGTGCAATCACCTATCTTAATCTCAGAATTACCAAGGATGTTCACACGAAT
>LTAE01003083.1:21889-37810 GCA_001647135.1 Pontederia paniculata | reverse complement strand
ATATATATATATATATATATATATATATATTGAGGTCAATGAGTGTGTTGCGCTTTTTTTTAGAGCAGCCCATTTAGTGTGGGCCTATGATACAATTCATAAAGTGCTTTTTAAGTTGAGGATAAATAGGAAATAGTAGCAGCTGGGCTGAAGCGTTTGAAGAAGAAAGTTGGGCTGGACTTATGATAGAAAACCCATTACTGTGGTGTCCATTGATGCTTCAGTATATTGACCTAGGTCCATAAAGATCAATTAAATCTAACATTTTTTTTTCCTATATGTTCTTTACCTTTTTAATTCAAATATATATATTAGTATAATATTATCTGATACGAGGGGATGATCTGACTTCTTAAAAGATTTATTTTTTCGCTTAAAAGTTGTCACTTCGTTTACATCATTAGAATACCAATGACCAATTTGCTTGAATACTAAGGGCACATTTGAACGATGTAAAATAATTTTATTTTTATCCTATCTCTGTTCTATTTTTTTATAATTATAAAATATTTTTTAAATACATATACTAAACAAGTTAGGGCATATTTGAGATTTTTGTAACTTTTTTCACGTTTTAAATAATTATGATAAGACATGTTTTATAAGAAAATATTTTAATACAGTTTTGACGTAAAAAATCTTAAATTATTTGATTATATTTCAAAATATATATATATAAGGAGAGGTCGAAGCTACGAGAAGATGCCAAGTGGTGCGTTACTACGATGACATGTGTCTAATATTAAGAAGATAATAATTGTCTATCTCATTCAAGCATGGAGTTGCATACTAGTTGATAGAGAAAAAAATAGTTATGCTTATGCTCTAATTATCTGATACATTCCAAGTAAATTATGTGGAGATAAAAATAAAATATATTTTTATCTTACATCATTATAAATATTATTATCGACTTCATAGTCCGTGACATGTCTCTTAATCCGGTCCTTTATACTTCATCATCTTCGTCTCCATCGTCAACGTCTCTAACTACGGCGTCCCATTACAGGGACGGACCCAGCTATATTTGGGAGGGGCCTTGGCCCCTCCCAAAATTTTTGATTATAAGTTAATTTATCTAATAACAATAGAAAAATTTTTTATAAGTATATACTTTTCTTAATATTGGCCCCCCTTAACAATCTATTCTAGTTCCGTTACTGCATCCCAAACTCCGTTTTCGTCTTCCTGGCCATTTTCTCTCTCACCATATGTGACTTTGGGGTTATTTTTTTACAAAACTTTTGGATTGAATAATCAAAGGTTTTTTGAATTAGAAACATTTAGTTTTTAAAATATAATTTGTAGTTCTTTTGTCGTTGTTAGCAATGTGCACAACTTAATTTTATGGTTGCGTGACTTAGATAGGAGATAGAAACAAAAAAATAGTTTTTTCTTTAAGATCGCCGAATTGCGACATAAGAAAAGAACACGTCTACATGATTAGAGAGTTTGATTATCCAGGAATTATGGCTGCGTGACTTTGATAGGAGATAAAAACAAAAAGTATTCAAGTCGATGGAGAAAAAAGTTTGGCATGAGGAATATAACATGTTGAGAGGGTTAGAGAGTTTTATGTTATTATTATCTCATTCAAGTATGGAGTTGCATACGAGTTGATAGAGAAAAAATATTTATGCTTATGCTCTAATTATCTAATATATTCCAAGTAAATTATATGGAGATAAAAACAAAATATATTTTTTATCTGATCCAGGTACATCATTATAAATATTATTATCAACTTCATAGTCCATGGCATGTCTCCTACTCCGATCTTTAGACTTCGTCATCTTCGTCTCCATCGCCAACGTCTCCGGCTACGGTGCCTCAAACTCCGCTTTCGTCTTTCTCACCGTTTTCTCTCTCACCATATGTGACTTTGAGGTTAATTTTTTTTACGAAACCTTTGGATTGAATAATCGGAGGAAACATTTACTTTTTCAAATATAATTTGTAGTTCTTATGTCCTTGTCGTTGTTAGCGATGTGCAGTTGCGTGACTTAGATAGGAGATAAAAAAAATAGTTTTTTTTCTTTAAGACCGCCGCATCGCAACATGAGAAAAGAACACGTGAACAGAGTTAGAGAGTTTGATTATCCAGAAATTATGGCAAGCCGATGGAGAAAAAAGTTTGGCATGAGGAATATAACACGTCGAGAGGGTTAGAGAGTTTTATTCAGTTATAAGTAAAATTTTAATTTGAGGGCATGTTGAAAGGATTAGACAGAGAAATTAAATTATGGTTTAAATTAAAATTTGAGAGAGACGAAGAACTATTTATTTTTATCATTAAATTTCATGCAATGTCATAGGTTAGATTATAATTTGTTGATTATGTACTTAGATTGGATTTATGTACTTAAATTAGAAAAAAATATGTTTAAAATCACC
The DNA here is from genome assembly GCA_001647135.1 of Pontederia paniculata. Classification (NCBI taxonomy): domain Eukaryota; kingdom Viridiplantae; phylum Streptophyta; class Magnoliopsida; order Commelinales; family Pontederiaceae; genus Pontederia; species Pontederia paniculata. Next base: position 35,416 of record LTAE01003083.1, on the reverse strand, counting down.
ATGAACAAATTATTTTTCTACAGATTTAGAAAAAAAATGGGATTCTACACCAAGTGAATTACATCACTTAGATAAGAGATAAAAAGCAAAGATATTTTTATCTCATAAATTTATTTATAAAATTTATTTATAAAAATAAATTATATAGTGCAACTCAAACTCTACAATTTCGTTATTATTATTTCAAGAGATAATATATTGGTTAAAAATATAAGAGGTAAAATAGCGGCAAGAGTCGTCTTCTCATTAGATAAATAAGTTAATAACTACAATTTAACATAAATTAATATTATTTTAAAGTATTTTCAAAGTATCATACTCAAGTATATTAAATAAATTGACACAAGAAGAAAAACCAAAAGTGATTTTTGTTATCTATTAGATATTCTTAAAATTATTTTTTATAATTTTCTGAATTTCCTTAACAATAATCGAATTAATATATACATTGGTTATTAATAAGGTTTGAATTACGATCATCATCATCTTATCATATCATTGTAAATTATTTTAACTTTTCATAAAGATTAAAGAGTATATTTAAAATTAAAGAAAAATTAAACACTATCTTATTTAAATTAACTTTACCTTATCACCAATATTCTATATTTTTTTAGGTTCATAAATCTCCTTACTCTATTTCTACCTACTATGATAAAAATGTGTTTAGTATATAGATAGTTACTACTACTACTTATAGCAATTTATGTTGCTATGTCATTTATAAAATAATTCATAAAAAACAATAATTATAATTAAAAAATAGAAAATGTAAATAATATAATTGTAGAGCAACTAAAACTCTACAATTTCATTAACAAAAGATTCATTATTATTATTATTATTATTATTATTATTATTATTATTATTATTATTATTATTATTATTATTATTATTATTATTATTATTATTATTATTATTATTATTATTATTATTATTATTATTATTATTATTATTATTATTATTATTATTATCATCATCATCTCAAAAGACAATATATTTGTAAAAAATATGAGAGGTAAAATAGTGGCAAGTGTCAGCTTCTCATTAGATAAAATAAATTAATAACTATAGTTTAACATAAATAAATATTAAGCATATATGAAAGGAATAAAGTCATATCATTTTATCATTTTTTTAAAATAATTATTTTTTCACGGTAAATAAATAAAAAATATAATAATTATTTTGTAAGGTTTCTAATCAACTAAGTTAAGAAAAGTTAACACATAAAACTATTAAAACAGAAAAAAAGATGTCTAATTATTTGTTAGATTTTTTTAAAAAAATAATATGGTATAGTTTTCATAATTGCATTTTCACTATAAGAGGAAATAAACAAAAAATATATGTAATAATAATTTTCAAAAAGTCCTAATGAAAGTAAATTAAGAAAAAAATATGATTTTAGTCTATTTTCAAAGTATCACACTCAAGTAATTAAGAAAATTTAAAAATCTTATGACACATGTTGCTTCCTCAATATTCTAAAAATAATTATTTTTCAAGAAGTAAACTAAATAGTAAATATCAAAATAAAAATATAATAAGTATTTTAAAAATATCATCACTCAAGCAAATTATGATAAAAATATATCAAAAGTAATTTTTGTTATCTATTAGATATTTTCAAAAAAAAATTATAATTTTCGCAATATGTTATAGATTTCATAATTGCCTTTTCACTATAGAGGAAATAATAAAAAAATATATGTAATAATCATTTTTAAAAAGTCCTAATGAAATTAAATTAAGAAAAAAATATGATTTTAGTTTATTTTCAAAGTATCATACTCAAGTAAATTAAGAAAAAATTAAAAATCTTAGGATCCATGTGGCTTCCTCAATATTTTAAAAATAATTATTTTCAAGAAGTAAACTAAATAGTAAAAATAAAAATAAAAATATAATAAGTATTTTAAAATAATCATCACTCAAGTAAATTATGATAAAAATATATCAAAAATAATTTTTGTTATCTATTAGATATTTTTAAAATTTATTTTGTTTTTAATTTTTTGAATTTTATTTATAATAATAGAATTAACTATTTACATAAGTTATGTTTCGTTATTAATAATGTTTGAGTTACAGTCATCACTCATCATCTTATCCTCTCATTAAAGTATTTTAATGTTTAATAAATAATATATCTAAAGTTAAAGAAAAATTAAACACTATTTTATTTAAACTAACTTTACCTTATCGCCAATATTCTATAATTTTTTAAAACTTCTTATGCTCATAAATCTTCTTTACTATGATAAATATATATTTAATAATAGGAAAAAATGGAGATGCTCCTTAGTTAACTAGGGAGCATCATGCTACCTACATTTTTAATCATAAGATATATTTAATAATAATGTTATATAATAATATTTTTGTAAATGCTTATGTGAATACCCGATTTAGCATTACTAATTTACAATTATAAAGTTTAAAGAAATAAATTTGATAAATTTTACTTTTTATCCGGTTATGTATATTTTTAATCTTACTTAATACCATCTATAAGAATATTATTATATTTTTATGGGTTCAATGTAGGCACTTCCTAGTTAAGTAGGGAGTACTATGTTACTTACATCATTAATCGTAGGGTGTTAAATCTACGTTGGATATTAAATTTTCTCTCTCCTATTTTTTTTCTCTCTTCTAAATCAAGCCCCCATAGATTAAAGATAAAATTATAGGTAGCATGGTGCTCCCTACTTAAGTAGGGAGCACCTCCATATTTTCCTATTTTTATTGTTTGTGTCGGGTACTTAAACTAGTACTTTATAACAATCAAAGAAACAGAAGAGATAGGATAAAGAGAAGTTAGTAAGATAAAATAGAGATGAAATAAATCAATATTTTACTTCATTGATAAAAATTAGTGTCAAACATTTATTTATAAAATGTGAAAGTTTATCTGTCTTTCCTTCGAAAGGAGACACGGGAAAAAAGAGTTATGCTATTGGCCGATACTCTCCCAGTTATTTCAAATCAATATGTCTCTCATTAATTAAGTTTAATTGGTATATATGATTAACGAATCTTAAAATTGAGGGACGAGAGAACTAGTATTTTAGAGTTTGACCTTTGAAACTATCAATTGATCAGAATTTATCTTCGCCGCACTCATTCGAACATCGAATTAATCGGATGTTAATAGTCCTGAATATCGGTCCGAAAAAAATAGGTCTCTCATTTTTTTTATGAGGCGGGCTAAATAGAGAATGAAATAGAAAAATACAATGAAAAATATTTCCATGTAACAATTAGATAGTTCAAAATTTAGAAGCCTCTAAATGTGCCCTTAAAATTTTTTAAGTATAAAAAACTATAGACAAACACTTTCTACAGTCGAAAAAAAATATAAAACTTTTAAACAGCCCCTAAGTTTATACATTTCTCGACACTCGACATATTATGACTTTTCTTTGGTGTCTGTATCACTTTATGATTTCTTTTTTGGGACAGAAGATGATACCAACAACATGGTGGAGCTAGGATGAGTCCAACCCGGCCAACCAATCTACCTACCTACACATGAATCACTTATACGAAAGAGGGCACCATGGAAGGTAGCATGGAGAGGAGATCTCAAAAAACAAAAGGGAGTGAGAGGTACACTTGCACGCCAAACATGTAACGACTAACCACCACTACTTACCTACCAACACCCCCTCCGTGCCCTTCAACGAGCTATCCATACGGTGGGACCTTGCTAAAGTGACATCTACTTGTGTGGCTCCCCCCTCATACGTACCATGTAATAGAGAGAGAGAGAGAGAGAGAGAGAGAGAGAGAGAGAGAATATAACTTGAAGAAGATAGCGATATAGTTGCATGTCAGTTTAAAGTAGTTGACGTCGTTGGCCCATTACAAACCATCCGCGATAAGATGTCATTGTTACGATAGAGAACGATTTTTTTTTAATTCAAATAGAAAAAGTAATCGATTCCTTGAATCAATCGTCACATTAATTAATCAAATATTATTACGGATTCGAATGCGTGATTAGTTGTGTATTTAATTCCCGTTTCATATAAAACTTATATGTTTAGCATTCCATTTAAAAGATTGGACAGTTGTATAGTTCAATAGAATCTTAATTATTCTCTTCTATCCTTTCATGTCCTTTCAATTTCCCGCTGCCTTAATCCATTGCGGAATTGGACGCTTAGAAAGATACGTGAAAGTAATGCCTCAATTAGTTAAGCTTTTCGGCCACAACTTTCGGTTTTCTTTTTTAATTGACGAATCATGGCAAATAATATCCCAAGTAATTAATACTATAATTTTCCGTAATAAATATATTTGAGTCCAAATATATTACGTCGATATTTGTAATCAATTCTTAAAATTAACTCCATCATCATGAACATTCCTATATTTATTTTAGTTTCCAAAAAGGATGACAAATTTTAATAGTCCACTTCTAAGTTCTAACATTATAATTTTTAATTTATTCATAATTTTGATTAGTCATCCGGCCAGCCGCCGGAAGTGGCGTCTTAGACACGAAATAGGCCTCAAATTTAATTGGGTCCCATGAACATTTGTAGGTACTACCGTTAGGCTCATCCACATCGCCACACGATATATATATTAATAATTATATGTTATTAATTATATATCTCAACTGAATTAATTTCATTAAAAAAAACATTAGACTCTATCGACTCAAACTGAATTAATTATATATTATTAACTTTAAAATACTATTATGTATCTCAATTTCTTTCCTTAGTAGTTTAATTATTACATCATCAAGTGAAGGAAATAAAAGATAAATATGAAATAAAATACAAAGCCATGTTGAAATTTTATGGAACGCAAGGGTGCGTATCAACTGATCCAAGAAATTATTGGTGGAAGTAGATTCCAGTCAGCCTTGGACCAGGTCCTGTTAATTCATATTATATGCCATTGACCTATGACCTTTTTTTTAAAAAAAAAAGTATAAGAATAAAAGAATTTTAGTAGAAGAACAGAAGAGTCAAATTCGTTAAGAACAAACATAAAATAAAGTTTTTAGGCGAGTTTTCCTTATACTTTTAGCAACATATATTACACATGATTGCATGCTTTGTTTAGAAGATATTGACGGAAGGAGTGAATTCAAATAACTTTCATGCATATTACATGCTTTGTTTATAAGCTAAATAGTGCATATATGGAGAAGGGTGTTTTGGTGATCATACCATGGCGATCAAACAAGGCAACAAAGTTTGGAAAAAAGGGAAAGGAATCAGAACAAAAGTCTCAGTTGGTCACCAAACTCTGAACCCCCGGTAAAAGAACAATTTTGCTTCCATTTACAAATCAATATCGTTGAGAGAGAGAGAGAGAGAGAGAGAGAGAGAGAGAGAGAGCAAGTGAAACAAGTCATCATCACTCACAACACCAATCCAAAGAACTCAAATATCAAGCAACGAACCAAACGCAACACTTGTTGACCCCCCAAGAAACATATAACGAGAATAACCATAAAATCCTTGTCCCTCCAAACCATTCCACAATCTCTCTCTCTCTCTCTCTCTCTCTCTCTCTCTCTCCCTCCATGCAGTCTCTCTTCCTCTCTCTTCTCCTATACTCCTCTCTCGTTCTCTTGATCTCGGCTCGACCGGTCCCGACGGGCAGCGACGGCAACCGTCGGACAACGATACAAGCCGCCGATCAGAACGATACGTGGGATGTCCCCGGCCACCTCCACAACTCCGGGCGCCGGAGCAGTGTCCCGGACCTCGACCATGTCAAGCTTCACTTGGCCCGGTACGGCTACCTTTCCCAGCATGAAGGGTCCAACTCGACCGAGCAGTTCGAGTCGGCCGTGGCGCTCTACCAGACCCGACTCGGCCTGCCCGTGACCCGCCGTCTCGACTCGGCCACGCTCGAGCATATCATGACCCCGCGCTGCGGCGTCCCCGACACGGCGGAGCCCAACCGAACCGGCCGGCTCGAGCGGTTCATGTTCTTTCCGGGCAAACCAAGATGGGCGTCCGGGTCCGGTCCGCTCAACCTGACGTACGCGCTGTCCCCGGATCACACCGTCGACTACGTCGACCGCAAGGAGATGCGCGCCGCGCTCCGACGGGCGTTCCAGCGGTGGGCGAAGGTGATCCCCGTGCGCTTCGAGGAGGTCCCGGACTACAAGTCGGCAGACGTGAAGGTGGGGTTCTACAGCGGCGACCACGGCGACAGGGAGCCGTTCGACGGCCCGCTGGGGATCCTGGGGCACGCGTTCTCGCCGGAGAGCGGGCAGATGCACCTGGACGGGTCGGAGCGGTGGGCGGTGGACTTTGACAAGGAGGGCTCCAAAAAAGCCGTGGACTTGGAGTCCGTGATGACGCACGAGATCGGCCACGTCCTGGGGCTCGGCCACTCGACGGTGGCGGAGGCCGTCATGTACCCGACCCTGAAGCCGAGGACGAGGAAGTTGGAGCTGAGGGTCGACGACGTCGAGGGCGTCCAGGCGCTCTACGGGTCGAACCCGGACTTCAACTTCAGCCAGCTCGTGGCGCCGGAGACGTCGGCGGCGCCGGCGATGGCCGGCCGTCGGGTTCCTATGCCTTTGTGGATTGCGCTACTGTTTTTTTTGGTTGCTGGTTAAACATTCTTTTGTGCACATATCAGTAAGTTTTCTTTCTTAGGTTAGTTTTTTATAATCTTCATTTTTCTTTAAAACAGGTTTAATATACATAGTATAATATCAATATGTGCATGCAAAAATTATTAATAGGAGGAGAAGACGTTGCATGAATAGTTGACTCTTCTCCGTTTGCATAGTCTTTTATAGATATTGCCTCCGTATGTAATTTGTGATCCTTCAAAATTATGAAGGGATCTTAGAGAAAGAATGATACAAGCAAGTTTTAGAATTTTCTCTTATTCTGAATTTTGATATTTTTGCACTGATAAAACATGATTCATTACAAGATTGACTCAAGTGTCAACTGTCAAGCAAATTTGAGGCCTCCATTCATTTGTCAATCTTCTTCTTCCTTCAATTTATTTTTTTCATTTCATTTAACAGTTATTAATATCACAATTAATACAAATCATATTTATTATCACACAAATTAGTAAATTTTGAATCTTAAATAGTACAAAAATATAATTCAAATGGAAAATTCTTAGTTTATATTAAAAGAATAAAATATATTTTCCTTTAAGAATCTGGATTTATAAAAAAAAATAAAATATTATTTTATGCATATAATTCATGGCTATATATATAAGCATTAATTCATAATTTGTCCATTTACTCTAAAATCCTCGTTGCATGACGACCGCTTCAAATTTAATTCACACGTGGCGGCTGGACACGGCGGCCGTGACGTGTGCACAGTCACATGTCGCGATTCGAGAAGCGTGTGTAATTATCCATCTATTAATTCTAATTTCTAAATTTAATTATTATTTGGTTTATTGCGACGTAATTAATCCTCCAAGTCAACATTATGCGGTCAGTGCTTGAGAGTTACGTCGAGTTGGACGGCGCTGATGGTTACGGTCCGTCCAAATCCAGCGGTCCAGATTTGATCAAAACGTCGAGGCGGATTGGTGGGGAAACATCGAGAGTGGGATGTGGACGGTTGGGATTTGTTATTTGAAAGTTGGATGGTGTGGATCCGATTGCCGTTCGTGTCCGTTGGTGGTGGTGCCGCTTAGTGCAATTTGACCTTTTCTGCGTCACAAATCATTTCATAAGACATTGGTACGAATTCTAATAATTTCATTTTAAAAAAAAATATTAATTTGATCAAAATTTGGACTCCAGTATTGAATTAAATATACATTAAGAATGTTTGGATAGAAAAAGAAAAAGAGAGGAAAAGAATATGCATGTTCCATTCAATTCTAACTTAAAGTAAATAATTTCAATTAATTAAAAGAAGAAGTGAAGTTATTTTTTTATTTTTTTATAAAAAGATATTATCTAAATAAAACATTTTTTAAAATTTTCTCTTTATCATTCTAATTTTAAATAGTAAAAAATGATAAGATCGAATTTATTTCTTAATATTTTTACCTTAATAAAAATATATAGTACCGTTCCTTTGAACACTCAATTAATAAGTACTGATCTTCACCTAAAAAAATAAATCGGAACTAGTGGATTAGCTCCAAGTCATTGTCTTATCTACTTTCTCTTGTCATGGTTCTTTTGATATGTACACTTGAAGTTAGAAATAATTTAACAAGGAATAATATAATTACTTACCTTTTTATATGTACAATCAAATAATTTAAAAAAGTTATTGTTACATTTTTAGTTTATTTTATGCGAATTAAATCCAAAATCTTATTTAATCTACTATTGACTACTGGTACCATGAATCTAATAAACTTTTTACCTAATAGATTCTTTTATTTAATATCTTTACTAAAGGAACTTTATTCCAATTAGCAAGGAACTTATTTAATCATCAGTTTTGGGGATGAAGTAATACGATTGTGGAGTATATATATTTATTCTTTAATCTCTGCCCACTATTTAAAGTGGAAATGTGGAATATATAATATGCCGAATAAGCCATCGATATCAAGTAGAGCTAATGCTAAACAGTTAATGTAAGTATCCAATGTCACTAATAATTGCTAGAATTATCCCTACGGGTTCTCGCTTGTCACTATAAATATTATATATATATATATATATATATANTGCATAACTATATATATATATATATATATATATATGGTTTTCGCATTTAATGAAGTATATACTTCATTTTCGTATTCAAAGAAGTGCATTGATTATTTATTTAATCATTTAAAATTTTATTGTATTTACGCATATCTATAAATTGAAAATTAAATATGTTAACCAAGAATACTCCGCATGCATCACACCTATCCTAAAAACTCGAACTCAAATTATTAAGAGACTAACAATAAAGAAAATGCTTTTGTATATTTTGTATATTTATTCATGTGTGTATGTACATCTATATATAATACATGAATAAATGAAAAGAATAATAATAGTAATATTTATCGAATTTAATCAAATAATGTTATTCAATCTAAACTAATCTATATAACCACAAATTTAGATAATATCAAATTTAGATAATTATAAATCTAAATAATATTAAATCTAAATAATATTAATCACTTTACAAATAATAAGATTAGATTCATTAACACGCCCTCGAAAACTCAGCTTCCTCTAGATCGAAGTATGAGTTTGTCTCGTAAGAACTGAAAGCGAACACCACAAAGTGGCTTGGTTAGAATATCTACAAAATTATCTTTGGAAGAGAAAAATTGAACAGCGAGGTGACGATTGAAGATCTTATCACGAACAAAGTAATAATCAACCTCGATATGCTTTGTGTGCGTATGAAAAATTGGATTTGCAGATAAGTATGTGGCACCAATGTTATCACACCAAAGAATCAGAAGAGAGGTGACATCCAAACCAAGTTCCATGAGCAAGGACACTAGTCATATGAGCTCATATCTGGTATCTGCTAAAGCTTTATACTCGGACTCAGTTGACGAGTGAGAGACTGGTCTTTGTTTACATGTTGATCAATAGATGAGATTGGTACAAAAAAAATAGCAAATTTTTCAAACGACTTGTGATCATTAGGACATCCAACTCAATCAGCATCACTAAAAACATGAAGAGTGTTAGTGTTATTATGAGCTAGAAAAATGGCAAGATGACTTGTACCCCTGTAAATAACACAAAATTCGTTTCACAGATTGTCAATGATCTGTGGATGAATTGACAAACGAAGCTGACTGCATAGGAAACATCAGGCCTAGTGATTGTCAAATAGTGTAAGGCGCCAACAACCTATTGATACAAATGTGAGTCAGCAAAGGAGGAGCACGAATCCTTAACCAATTTTGTAGAAAATCTAAAACGCGAGGAAAACAATTTTGTATTTGCCATGTCAGTGCGTTGCAGAAGATCTTAAATATACTTGTGTTGGAAGAGAAGTAATTCATTGTTATCTTAGAGTACTTCAACACCAAGAAAATAATTCAAATTGTCAAGACCACGAATTGCAAAAAACTGGCTTAGATAGAAAATAAAATCGAAAATGTGATCCACATGAGAACCAATGAGGATAATATCATCAACATAAAATCAACATAATGAGAAGAATTTCTGACTTTCTAAACATTAATAATGAATAGTCAGTTGCAGAAGCAAAAAAACTATAGACAATAAGAGCATATTGTAGTTTTTGAAATCATGCACGCGGAGCCTATTTTAATTCATAAATATATTTGCAAAGAAGGCACATATAATCTGGGTGGTTCTCATCAAAAAATCCAAGAGATTGTAACATGAAGACTTTCTCATTTAAATTTTTATGTAGAAAAGCATTGCTGACATCCAATTGATGAAGAGGTCAAATATTAGAAATAGTCATAGACAAAACCAACCGAATTGTGGTGGGTTTGACAACTGGGCTAAAGATTTCCGAATAATTAATGTCTAATTGTTGATGGAAACCCCTATAGCGCTCTACAGTGCCATCAAAATATTCATACCTGGACGACGAGAGACTAACACCCATGTGCCATTGGAAATTAGAGCATTCAACTCTTCAACCATTGTCGAGCGCCAATGAGGAATTTTGATGGCAGAAGAGTGGCACACTAGAGTATAATCTGAGGAAGAATGATATGCAACACCTGTGAAACTTGAAGACCTGTGAGTTTCCTATAATTTTGGCGAGTCCCTTGTCGAAGTGTCATATGTTGTCGAGGGGTGAGTCAGATGGAGAACAAGTGAATGAAGTATCGGTACAAGAGAATGAAGAGGAACTAGTAGAGGAAGAAGTTATGATAGGGATCAACGAATCAGTAGATTGAGCGGGAGATGGAGAAACATTGGTTGAAACAGTGAGCCAAGGCGAATTGGGAATGAAAGAAGAAGCAGAAGGAGATAAGGAGTGAGAAGAAAAGGGAAAATAAGTCTCATCAAATTTGATGTGACGCGCATAATATATTCTATCTGTTGTTGGATTCAAGCACCTATAACCATGGAAAGAGGACGGATAACCAACAAAAGACACATTTCGTTGAACGAAAACTTGTAACGATTATAGTGACACAAATAATGATTAACAACACATCCAAAAATTTTAGAAACATGTAAGATAGAGATTTATTAAAAAGTTATTCAAAAGGAGAGATGTCATCTAACACCACAAAAGGTAACTGATTTATTAAATAAATTACAGTTTTGAAAGCAAATTACCAAAAATAATGATGAACATGAGAATGGGCAAGTAATACTAAAGCAGTTTCAGTGACATGATGAGTTTTTCTTTTAATGACACCATTTTGCTCATGAGTGTGAGGACAAATTAAGCGATATTGAATACCACAAGAGATAAAATGTGATTGAAGGACTCTAAATTCTCAAACCAGAATCAAAATAAAAAGAACGGATCTTATGCGAAAACTAGTGTTCAATCAATGATTGAAAGGAAAGAAAAAATGTCTTGACATCGAATTTAGTATAAAGGGAAAATATCAAATAAATTTTGAATAGTCATCTAAAAATAAAACAAAATAATGATGTCCTTGAGAAGTTAAAATTGGAGCAGAGCCTCAAACATCAACATAAACAAGATCTAATGGAGCACTATTACATGACTCGACTGACGGAAGCGGTTGGCGAGAGGACTTCGCAAGATGACATGCATCACAAGAGCGGATGGACGAGAAACCTAAGGTGCTGGAACCTGATGAAGGAGAACACAGGACTTTGCGAACAGTTTGGGATGTTGGATGACCAAGACGGTTGTGCCATTGAAGTGCGGAAAGGAGGGCAGATGGAGATGTGCGCGATACCGAAGCTTGAGGGAGGCGATAAAGTCCAAACTTATTGGGGTCTTGAAGCAGGACTTTGTGCGTGTGGCAATCCTTGACAACAAAAAAATTAGGATGAAATTCAAAGTAGCAATTGTTATTAGTTGTAAATTGAGAAATTGATAATAAGAATTTGGAGATGGAATTGACACATAAATATTACGAAGTAGAAGAGGAGAACCACAGGAGGGAAGAGAGGAGTGTTCAATATGATTAATACCTAAACGCATACCATTTTCAACATGGATTTGCTCCGGTTCACAGTGAGGTGTTATTGTATGTAGAGATTGCAGGTCCGACTTGACATGATGTGTGCATCAGTGTGAGGAATCCAGTCACTATAGGCACCTAGTGCTGGAAGGAATGAAGAAGAATAACCAGTAGGCGCTGTAGTGAAAGTCGTGTATGCATGTGGTGTTGATGAAGTTGCAGAAGTCGGAGTGGGAACCGATCCTTGATGACGAAATCTCCACTTGTATGGACCATGCCCATGAAGATCACACACAGGGCAAGGATCACGTCCTGGGGCAGAAGGATAACCTCGTTCTTTGCCAGATCCTCGTCCACGACTTCGATTAGATGAAGGCACAAAAGTCGTCAATGAAAGGTTGGCAGTTAGTGAAAAAGTTGCGTCAGTTGGAGGATGCACCACTGCAAGTTAGATTTCATGGCTAACAAGAATGTTGTGAAGTTCAGAATAAGAAATATGTTCTAGTCTATATGATAGAGATGCAACAATATCACTAAAATTTGGTCCCAATTTTTGAAATACAATGACATTGAATTGATGAGTGGAAACCGAGTGACCTACTGTGGTCAATTCATCTGCGAGATATTTCAATTTCAGTAGATAAGATGCTATTGAATTATCTCTTTTCTTGAGAGATTGCATGTACATAGTTAGTTTCAAAATTTTTGTATGAGAAGGGGCGCCAAATGCCTGATGAAGAGAACTCCATACTGAATAAGATGTGTCCAATCCAATCACATGAGGAAGTATTTCTTCAGAAAGGGAAGAAATGATCCAACTGAGTATAAGTTTATCTTTGCGAACTCATTTGGTGTATGCCCGATTGGGTGTTCTAGTAGAAGCAGAATTAGGAGAAATAGTTGAGGAGGCAACTATCTCAGATGACAGGCAAATAGATGTGTCATCAATAAATCTGTAGAGATCAAAGCTGCGAAGCAAAGAAAGAAACTGCATCTTCCAAATAAGATAATTGGTTGGAATTAATTTAATAGAGAGCGCATGATGAATATATCCAAGAAATGACAAAATCGTAGGTAATGCAACTGCATCAGAAGAAAAATCATGGAGGCAGAGTTCTGAGAAGAGGAAGTTATCTTGGCGTTGCGTTACGCAACACGGTTAGTGTCGTCAAACAATATTGTATGTGTCATTACTGCAAGATCGCGTTGGAGCACACGGGCCATCTGGAAGGGTGCGATAGAGGGGCGGTCTGTGTCGTCACACAACATAGCCCATATCGTTACTGCACAGTCTGAGGAAGGGCGCGTCGGAGGGGCATGTCGGAGGGGCACATTGAGGGAAGCGCGCGACGCTTCGAAGGGCGAGACACAGCCCGCATCGAAGAGGCGAGACACGACCCGCTTCGGTGTAGTCGTGTCGTGGTGGATGGCGGTGTTGGACGGCATATGGCAGCGTCAGAGGGGGCGTGTTGAGGG
>LTAE01003083.1:9625-21355 GCA_001647135.1 Pontederia paniculata | reverse complement strand
TATATATATATATATATATATATGGATGAATCAAAAGAATAACCAACAATATCTATCTAATTTAATTTAATAATATTATTCAATCTAAACTAATCTAGATAACCATAAATTTAAATAATATCAAATCTAGATAATTATAAATTTAGATAATATCAAATTTAGATAATATTAATCACTTTACAAATGATAAGATTAGATTCACTAACACAAATTATACATGTTGTGAGGATGTTTCACTTCATTTTTATGTTTTTAAAATAAAATTAAAAAATAATCGATGCTTACATATTTTTAAATAAATATTTTTTTTTGGTTTTCCCCTCGTCAAATACTTAACCAGTAAAAGAAAGTAAGGAAATATGAAGAAAACTTCTTTTTGGCATAAATAACTTGGATATGCAACTATGCAAGTAGAAAATAATATATTAGCACCGCTTTTTTTTTCGGTGTCAAACTCTAGATTCCTATTGATATATTTTCCAATATCAAAACATTTAGGATGCATTTGATTTGAGAAATTTTTTTATTTTTATTTTTCGATTTCTTTTAAGAAAATACAAGTTTGGTACGTTTCTAATGCTTTCCTATTTTATATTTGTTGAAAATAAAATAAAAAATATGTTTAATTATATAATGAAGAGAAATAAAATAAGGATAATAATTGAGATATAGGAGAGAAAAGAAAATTCGATAAAAATAACTATGAGCGGAAAGGAAAAAAGGTTGATAAAAATAAGAGAGAAATAAAATAAGATATAGAAGAGCGAAAAAGTTAAAATATAATATAGGTTTGAGATAGAAAGATGATAGATAAAAATGAAAAAAAGTGAAAAGTATGGTAAAGTGAAAAATAAGAAAAAAGTGAGAAGATAAAAAAGATGAGGGAGAAAGTGGAAAAAGAAAGAAATAAGATAAGATATGAGAAAGAGGAGAGAGAAACTGTTAGAAAATAATATAAAAGAGGAGAGAAAAAGTAATGAAATAATGAATAGGAAAGAGAAGGTGCAATGTAAAAAAAAGGAAAGAGCGTGTGGTAGTAGGAAAGCGGAGAGAGAATGTCATTAGATAAAAAAGATGAGAGAGAAAATTCGAAAATCGAAAAGAATAAAGGTAAAGTAATGAAACAATGAAAAGATATAGAAAATTGGGATATGAAAAAATAATAAGTTTGATAATAAGAAAGTGGCAAGAGAATGTAAGGAGAAATAGATGAGAGATAAATCGGGAGATGAAAAACAATAAAATTGTAAGTGTGATAATAAGAAAGAGGATAGACTGAAGAAATAAGAGAAAAGAGAAAATGTTAGACGAGAAAAAGTAAATACAAATAGGAGAGATAAATATAAGAAAAAAATAAATTAAAAGAGGAAAATAAAAAAGGAGAGAGAATAATCAAATAGATTTAAGATAAAAAAATATAAAGAGAGAAAGTATGAAATAGAAGGATGATGGAGGAGCGAGAAAGAAAAAAAATATTATTATCTTTTTTAATATCATACTATATTTATTGTGTTAAATATTCTTCAATATAAGATATATTTAGAAGTTAATCTATATAAACAGAAAATGTACAAATAGAAACTGAAAATATCTTTTTCTTTTTTTCAATTTAAGACTTTAGAAAATATTTTTCCGTATTCATTTTTTTAAAAGCTGAAACCAAACCTAGTTATTTTCATTTCTATTTTTTAAGAAAACAAATAATAACAATAATACTTAGGCCTTGTTTGGATTAATGTATTAGGGGGAATAAGGTGGAAGATGAGTGGGTGGTGTTAGTTAAATCGTGTTTGGGTAAAAGATTTTAAAAGTCATATGGTGTTTGGACGGGTGAGTCACACCTCCAAACACTAAATATTTCATTCCACCAAATTGGTGGAATTAGAGGGAATGAACTTTTTAGGCAAAACTACCCCTTTAAATAACTTTTTAAAATTATATCATAATTCATTTAAAATGATATGCTTCCTTATATTATTTTGATTTATGATAGAAAAATACTTGACTTGAGTTTATTTATTGGTTTAACTTTTTTTATCTTATTTTATAATTATTTAATACTTTTTATTTATCTTTTATTCATTCACATTTATTTTTTCTCGGACTAATTCTTTTTTCATAATATTTTAAATTCAAAAAAAATAAAAAAAATAAAAAAATTGTGAAAGAAACAAAATACATTGAGAGGAAAATAATACTAAAGATAAGAGAAAAAAATATATAAGAGATATAAATAATGATAAATATATAAATATTATAATAAATCAAATAAATATATAATAATATTATATTTATTAAGGGTTATAATTAGTAATATATAATAAAGGGTATAAATGACTTTTATTTAAATTATTCAAATATGTCATAATTTAGTTTAACACATCTACCACCATAAAATTTTATCCAAATATGAGTTTAATATAATCCATCACACTTCACCACACTCTACCACCCTATCCTATACTCCACCATCTCACATTACTCCTCTATTAGTTAATTGCCAAATAAAGCATAAGAGAAAATAGTCAAACCAACCAAGAAGTCTTTCTATTGCTACTTTGTATACGTAGCCTATCCAACAACTCGATTAGTGTAGGCCTCGTAAAGATAACTGGCCTCATCATGTAAGCTTGCTTTAAAATGGCGTCCAAAACTCTTTTTACATGCAATGTCCTAATAAAGACGAAAAAAATTGGAATTATAAAAAAACGCTCCCATGTTTGTTATGGAAAGAGAAAAAAATATTAGAAAAAGAAGAAAATGAATAAAGCCAGAAGAAATTAGAAGGTCATTATTTATCAACGTAAATATTTTTTTCTTATTTAAATATGTTATAAATTATAATCTTTTATACGATAATAGATTTATTGGAATTTTGACTTGGAAGGAAAGTTTGGATATTATAGTGGCAACAAAATTATTGTTGGATCATATTAATTATGTAAATCTCTCATGTGGCAAAATGTCCTTATCTTTTTTTTGACTTAATATTTGATCATTTGACTTTTACATATACACTGCAAGAATTATGATTATTAGCGACAGATATTTTTATTGCAAATATTTCGTTAGTTTGTCGCTATAATACCGACAACGACAACAAACTATCGCAAAAACTAAGTCATTATTAGCGGTAGATAGTTCGGCCGCTAAGTCGTAGCTATACCGTCGTCAATTTGTCGTTATCCCGTCGTTAATTAATTTTTTTCTTTAAAAAAACTGGTATATAGAACGTCGTTATTCTGTCGCTAACCTGTCACAATTCCATTATCCAAATGCTTACAATTTAAACCATATTATATTATTTTATAAACTAATTTCAAGTAGTTGGACTTAAGATAATTTTACTTAAACGCATTGTACATATCATCTCGATAAGGCAACGAAAGTCCTTCCACTTAACCACAGTTTAAAAGTCTCGAAAGAACAAACTCGTTGATTTCTCGATTAATACATCCCAAGATGAAAGCATACCTAAATCATATAACACTATATTGATTAATACATTTAACATTATATTCATACATTAAGAAAATTAGTTTTTTAATAAATTATATATTATCAACTCAGAGATTATTCTTGTCATTCATCATAACTTCGGTAACAGGTATAATGTTATACGAGTTTCATTGGGATGATAAAGACCCAACATTAATATTGTCTGAAATAAAATGTTAGCAATAGTAAATATAGACAAAAAAATAAAATTAAAAGTAACATTATTAAATATGAAACAATAATTAATTTTCAGATAATTTTATAGAAGTAAGCAACATACTCTTGATAATGCAAATCAGTCTGTCAAATCTAGGGGTGTTCACGGGTCAGGTTGGACCCGACCCAAACTCAAATCCGAACCGACCCGATCAATTTTGATCGGGTCGGTTTGGATCGGGTCATGCTCTTTATGGCATCTCGATCCGGTCCAACCTGACATATCCAAAGTCGAATTGGATCGGGTCGGGTCATCAAATCACCCGACTAATTTTTTTTATTTTTCTTTTTATATTTTTGTTCATTTTTATTATATTTTTAGTATATAGTACGAATCATTATACTTAGTATTCATTTTAAAGCATAAAATACTTTTTTAATATTTTATTATGATAAAATTTAAATTAAAATTAACTTTTAAATTAAATTAAAACTACTTTAATTTTAAAAAATAAAAAAATCGGGTCATCGGATTGGGTCGGGTTAAATCGGGTCGAGATTTTTCAACCCGTACCCGACCCGGGGTCTTGATCGGGTCAGGTCGGGTCCGACCCGATCAAAAAACTGAACCGACCCAATTCAGTTTGGGTCGGTTCGGGTGGATGGGTTCACCGGGTGAACACCCATAGTCAAATCACTTCTCATTCATATTATATTCAGACTTCAAATTCATTAATTATGAAACAGAAGATAACATACTTTGTTGTTCACAATCATTTCAAAGAGGCATTTCAAAGAGGTTTGTATGCATTTTTTAAAATATTATAAAATTTGAAGCCTAAAAATTAAGAGTTTCTTCTCTTTATTCATTCTATCCATAAAATATAGCACCAACTTCTGCATCTCGCACCATATCAATATATGAATATGTTGAAGTTTCCATAAAATTATCTTGATTACTTGAACTTTCATCTTTCCAATAATATTCACCATGCAAAGTCCAATTTAAATAAACCACTCAAAAACCCTTTCGATATAAATCTATCTCGATATTATATCTTAGTTTTAATTTCTTATTCTTACAATTCGCATATGGACAACAAATGCAACCAAAAGAATCGGCTACACCGCGTTCTTCATATGCAAATTTTAATAATTCATGAACTTCGTCCTTAAATTTTTCACAAACATAACTCTTATCATCTTTCCACTAAAAAATTCAACTTCATCAGGTCTCATTATACTACATAAATATGAACAAAACTTAAATAAATATGAGTTGAACATAATTAAATATGAAAAAAAACAAGATTACAAATATTAAATGTTATTCGATATTCACTAAACATGATTACAACTGAACTAAACAAAAATAATTATATATCAACAAAACATAATTATATATGAATTTCTAGGAGCCTTCCTTACAGCAGTGAGGAGGGTGCACGACGACGGGCGGGCGGGCAGCAACTTGCAAGCACAAGCGGGCAGAGGAAGAGGGGAAAAGAACGCGGAGAAAAAAATTGAGGCTGGGGATATTTTAGGGCACGAGAATTAGCGACAGAAAATCTATCGCTAACCTGTCGTCGGGTATGTCGCTATCAACGACAAACTTTTTTCTATCCTTATTTCTGTCGCTATCTTGTCGTATTTTTTTTAAAAATGGTAAACTAATGTTGTCGCGAGGAGTCGTTATATCATGTTGTATGTTATTCAATGTGTTTCAGTCATTTCAATACTTCACTTAAGATCAATTGTTTCTTTTCTACTTATCTGGTCCTAAATTATCCAATTATTGCAATCAATAGTGAACATTTACCAATGTAGAGAATTCAAGTTTGTTTTTCAATACCAATATGACTAATTAGATTATCAATAGTCTTAAAAGGAACTCAATAATCACCAATTAAATTCAATAATTCCAGTAGGAACTCGATAACCCTTGAAGGAACTCAATAAGTATAAATATTTCAATTGTTAGGAATCATCCTCCTCTTACATAATTTTAAATATAATTATTAATATTTTATTTTAAACCTTATCATTAATTTGGCTAGGGTATCGTGTGTGTATAGATAAACTAATACCATGCATCAATTAGGATCCAATAAATAAGTATAGTCAAACATGTATATATCAATAAATCGGCATCTTCCATGTGGAACATGGCCCATAATGTGACAAAACACAATACTTTTTCCTAATTATCGCACGGATGCTCTCATTATCATGACATGGCCCACGTCAGGCATGCACACGGTACGTGTCATACGCGTAGGTGATGATGACAGGGCATGGTCCGGGTCTTGGTTCACCTCTGAGCCGACCAATGCGGTCCGCTTAAGAGTGACATGACTCATTTCTAGGGTCAAGGTTTGTGTGCACTACCATTGTTCCGAGGAACACAACCAATGTTTTGTGAAGCAGACAACTCATTTCATGGGAGTTGATTCTTTTTCGTTTCTCACTCTAACGTTGTCGATGAATGCAACCCGCGTTAAGGTGCTACGTGATCCGTGTTTTATTTTTGATGTGGGGATGATGTGATTGCGCTAGCGGACGCTGCTTGTGTCAATGTAACACGACCCACTTTTAAGGTTAGGATTTTATTTGTCGATGTTGTCCTCGCTCTGCCAACATGGTCCGTGTCAAGGTACGACGCGGCGCCATCTAGTCTTGGGGATACGACCCACATCTGCCAAATGCAATCGTTCCTGAGAGCGAACGCGGACCGCTTTCGTCAGGACACGACCCATGTCCAATCGTCAGGTTCTAATCTCATTTTTGTCACGTGTTTATAGTTGATTTAATTAACTACTAACTACATTAATTATATTGTCATGTAAAATCCGAAATCATAATAAAATCTCATCAACTCCTTTACACCATCTTATATATATATGATAAATTTCATATTTGATTCTCCTAATTATATATCGGATTGACATTAACTTTTCTTACTCGTTCCTCGTTCCTCCCTGTAGTATGGAAAAAGAGAGACTTTCTAATGCTTGGGTTTAGGAGGAAAAATAATAAGGGCATCTCTTTCCTAAATCTCTATTTATAGGATATTTCTAAGGTGTAATTCAGATTCAAAGGATTTAAACTCGTTTATATTTACTTTATTCTAAAATCAATAATATATATATATATATATATATATATTTATATTTATTTATTTATAAGTAGTTATCTCAAAATCGGATCTGCAACAGGGGAACACACATAGTAAAAAAGAGATTAATTTTACACCCTCAATCCGACATAGGACAATAAAAATATCTTTCCCCGACATGCTGAATAATTTAAGGTAATAAAACTGAAATTTACTAAATTATTGCATATCAATTAATGTGTCAATGGACTCTTTTGCTTTTATTTATTCGATTAGTAATTTGATGAGGAGGATGTGCTCCAAGGACTTCGCATGGGCTTTCTTATCTCGATAGATAAACTTTTGGATCGATCCAATATTAATATTTTCAGCCCGATTTTGGCGTACAATCGAGGAATAAAACTAATCTTAACTTTTGGATCAACCCAATATTAATAATTTACGTACATTGAATAATAATCTTAAGTTCGTACTTGTTAGGCATTTTTCGGTATTACAAAATATGAAATTAAGAATATGTTTGATATTATGATTACTGTTTTCACTCTTTCCCGTAGTACGAAGGAGGTCTAAGCTAAATAATAATCTATGAATGTTATTTGTAGTTGAACATTGACATGGAAAACGGCGATGAAGATTTGACTCAGATTGAATTGAGTCGAGGATAACGAGTACTAAATTCAAATTTGTAAAATATGAATAAGGGGAAGGTAATACATTGGTTGGTACGTTTTTTTCACTCTCAAAATAGAATTTGAGAAAAAAAATATTTTTAAAAAGTAGATTGGGACATATAATATGGTTTAAATTGTAAGCATTTGGATAATGGAGCTGTGTCTTTGAGTCGATCAAAGTTAACAGCTTTGAGTTTAATTTCGAAATATTTAATTTGATCAAGATTTATTCGTTTCATTTTTGTCCGAACATAAATTAATCAAGTGTTAATAATCTTGAAAATTTATAAATTTAAATTCAAAATTTAAATTTAAAGTGCATATCAATTGAGTCACCGCCGATATATAAATCATTCAAATTTTAAAAATCGAAATTAGGTTTAGAATTTGATCAATAATTAGGTCATTCAATTTTTATTCCTTCAATATTTAGGTCCCTAGTTTTGTTTAAAACCATTTTAATAGGTCATGTGGCGCCTAATTATATGGCGTATGACACATCATACTTTTTTTAAAAAAAGAAAAAAAATTAAAATTTTATATGTATTATTAAAAGTCGTCATAACATAAATTTACAATATATATGTTGCGTAAACTATTTCTAGAAAATATCATTTATTAAACAAATAATAAAATATCGATAGCATATATTTTAAGTTGAATGATGTGGCCCACTTATGTGCCTCTTCGCATTTGTTAAATTGACTCGTGACTTAAAACTTGACACAATAAAAGTCGAGTGAGTTGTATATTGAAATTAATCTAAAAAACAGTGATTCAAATCAAGAATTTGTAAAAGTTGGAATATTTTGGATATTGAAAACCTAAAGCTGGATGATCTAAATAATAATTTTATAGCATTTTATGTGACATTTTTAATCCCAATTAATCGTATATTATATTATCTTGTTTCACATTTTTTCCATTTTTATATGATCTTATTAAGCACACAATCAAGAATATAAAACTAGATTTTTTTTCCTGCAATTAATTCATTTTCTTAGAATCCATAAATTGCAAATACTTACAAGTATAGGTTCTGCAATTACTTACAAGTATAGGTTCAATTGTGACAACAAAGAAGAAAGAACGTAAATCACTACACATGCCTCATAAAATTTAAATCTTTGTAGCACACAAGTTACCTCAATCTTAATTTTATATATTCGTTTAGATTTTATTTTTATTTTCGCACATATATTATATATATATAATTAGAGTGCCAAAAGCCAAGTCAAGTAAGAAATTAAATATAAGTAACGTTTTCGAGAGCTCTCCAAATATGTAATTGGGATGAGCTTGTTACAAGTGCCTCACACAAACTTTAAATTTTGGTTAGCACACAAGTTATCTCAATCTTAATTTTATATATTTTTTATAATAAACTTAGATCTCTTTTTTTATGCCGAACAATTTTAAAGGCCCTCGGCACCAAGAAAATTTTATGCTATGTCATATAGCCAGAGGACCAGATTCTTAGAATATGTTCTCCTAATGGGCTTGACCTGATAAGGGACAGATGATACTTTTCTGTTCCTCAAACAGTCGGAAAAGAACACAAGAAGAATATTTGTGCAAAAGTTGTTTTTATCTTTCTAGCAAAACTCTTTTTTTATGAGCACTAGAAGAATATTATTTTTAGCATCTTAAAATGGCTGGCTCTAACACATGGTTTTCTCCTAATATGGTTTCAAAAGTAGAACTTCAATGGACATTTGTACTTCTTATAGACATCAACACTATACATATAAAATGTTTCTAACTCTTTTTGTTATAAGATCTCATAATTACTTAGTTATACTTTACTCAACTTTTTTTTATTTTAATTAGTTTTCTGTTTGTACTAGTAAACTATAGGCTTTAGGGCAAAGAAAAGAAATATGATGCTTGCTCATGGATAAGACCGGAAGAAGAACGTGCTCAACTTTTAAGGAAGACCCACCTTCTTTTCTTTTAAGATGGAGAGGCATTTAATGTAATGCAAAAGATACATGAATATTTATATAGATAGATAGATAGCCAGCCCACCGAGTACAAATGGTTCAACAGCAGGCTATCGTACTCTTTGGGTGGTATACATAAATAGATCACAAGTTGATCAGAAGGCAAAAAATAAAAAAAGTAGCTTGTGATCCATGCATCATCTATCATCTTCCTTTCAATGCATGCATGAGTCCACTTTCCATGCTATAAATGCCACTCTAATAATAACTATGCATGCATGCTACACTTTTTGTTAGTTCGATCTTCTAGGGCCATCTAATGTAATATATATTAAACCAGTCCTATGAATGCTTGCAGTACTACATCAGTTAACCTTTTTATATGCATTGTAGTGGCACGTATTAAATGATCAACTCTGCAACTAAAGATCACTTGGAATGGACAGTGTTGCTCAATAGTACCTAGTAGTACCACGAACCCATATGGCATAAAGTTTCTGAGACCATTAATGGCGTCGACCAGCAAAGCTAGAAGCTACTTGTTTGAAGGGGGGATCGATCTCTCATGGGTAGGCATGGGAAGCAAGCGAAGGAGGAAAGAGGCGAGCGACCCTTATCCATCAACATATTAATAATAATATTAGAATGTGGTGGATGGCACTATTTATAATACTACTACTATATACTACTACCGATTACTAGAACCCCACGTAAGACACCATGTTTAGTCTTTTTGCTACATGACACCTACAAGACTACATCTGTGTTTTGCAATGGTAGGGTCAAAACGCTCGGAGACATGGTAGTGGACTGGTAGTGGTACTGCTGCATGGCTTACTCACTGCCATGCCAATGTGGTGATGGTGGTGGTGGTGGTGGTGGTAAGTGGTAACTTTTCTTTTTTTTCCTTTCCTTCCCTGTGTCTCTCTGAGGTAACTTTGTGTTTCCTTTTTTTTAATCGAATGATTCAGCCAGAGAACACCAAGCACGAGTCTCCACCACTATGCAAATCAGTCCATTACTCAAGTTATGATTCTGTAACTGATGTCTCTCTCTCTTTCACACACTCTCTCTCTCTAAAACATTGAAGTGCATATGGATAAGTGTTTGGATGAGCTAATGATCGGTACAACATGGTATATATTATACTGTATTTGACGGCTCAAACTTGTTAATGTATGTGCATATCAGTCATGTCCTATCTCAAGTTGCAGAAGTGTCACTACTTTCTAGATCAGATCATGCATGGAAGGATCACAGAACATGGGCATGGACATGGACAAGAAAAAAATCCTAAGAATCTTAATGATTTGACCATGCAATCTTGAAAAAAGAATGGCTTCTTTAATTTCTATCTCAAAGAGCAAACATCTTGTGAATATATATGCATATGCATTGTCATATGATCGACTATGATCAATCTACATAGCATATATTTATCTTCTTGTTTCATTAATTAATTGAATGCTTTGTTATCATCCTTAAAGTAAGACTAAAGTCTCATGGGGGAAATGACACCATGCAACTGTAAACATAAATAACAAGAACAAAAACATCATCATCATCATCATATTACATATCCTTAACAAGATGGTCATTATCACCGGGGGAATTACTTGACAAGCAACTTCTAGTACAACACACTCCTATAGATCGATGGACTTTTTATAGGTGGTCGATATCTCACACGGATGCCCTCAATAATTACATCTAATATTAATATATATATGTACATGAAATTAACAGCAAAAGCCACATGCATGCTGATCAGCACAAGACATCCTTGAGAAGCTTGTACCTGCGCCCCATTGGCTTCGAAGAGGAAGACGAAGCAGCAACAGCAGGAGAAGCGCCGGCGGTGGCGCTCTTGCCGCGACTGGCGCCGTCCTCTCGATCGCCGGACTGCCTTGCAACCTTGTGATCAACTCTTTCTGCATGCTCTTTGGATGCCAGCTTCTTAGGATGGAACCCGACCTTAGCTCCAAAGCTCCTGTCCTCGCTCAGACACCAGTCGCAGATCCCTGCAGGGTCCTCGTAGTAGTAGTTGGTGCAGTAGCTGCAGTTTAACAAGCAGGAACAAAGTGTCACATATAGATCACTACAGGCATATGTAGCTTAAGATGACAAGAGCTGGAACTTGGAAGGGCGTACGCGTGCTGCAGCCGAGAGCGGCATCGGGTGCACCGGAAGAGCTTGTCGGGGAAGCCGACGTCGCCGCACATGGAGCAGACCGCGTTGGAGTTCGCCATGGACATTGCAGTTCGATCGCCTGTTGTTGATTAGCACATGAACTGAGAGAGAGAGAGAGAGAGAGAGAGAGAGAGAGAGAGAGAGAGAGAGAGAG
>LTAE01003082.1:13094-39377 GCA_001647135.1 Pontederia paniculata | reverse complement strand
GATGCTAGTTGCACATGAGTAGTGGTCCTAAGTCAAGTTGTCTGTAGTTTATTTCCTTTCCAAATAATGTAATAGTTATTTATGAGACAAATCATGTTATGTAAGACTTCCGCAATTATTCTATGTTATAGAAAGAGGTTTCATAAAGTTTTATATTTCCGCATTATGTTGACTAGTCTTGTTAGTCAACCTTTAAGTCAAGTTTAAGTATGACGTGTATCGTCTTCAAGTCCACATTTTTGCCACGTGGCGAGGTGTGGGTTTGGGGGCGTTACATTGATACTTTAATAATCGAATTAGTTAATGTCAATTAATCCTAAGATATAGCACAATTAAATTTGATTTAAAATAATGCTATTTTAAATTCTATTTCGGTCCCTGTTTTATCTGAAAGTACTTGGAAATGTAACGTGGCTTCGCAGTTGCAGGCGAACGCTGCTTGCTTGGCTCCCCACGGCCACTTGCTCTTTTCCAATCCCCCTAATCTTACCCACAAATCGAATCAAATTAGGTTTCCGCCCTTTACCGGAAGACATCCACCTCTCCGATGAGCTACTCACTCGGTTGGCGCTGTCCGGTTCTCGCGCCGTACACTAATGACATCGGCGCAATGGTATGGCCAGAAAACAGCAGAGGGCTCTGCTGCGCTCGCTCTCCCCGAATTGGGGCGTTAAATGGCACCCCCAAATCTTCCAAAGGTGTTACTTTTATCTTAGTCCTGGATGTATGTGTATCTTTTCCGTTGTTTCTTTTGTTTTTGTTTGGCTAAAATGTATGGAATTCTAAACATGGCCATGTAGTTGCTGATCATAGTAGCTTACACCCATTCTGTGGATCCTGGAGGCCTGAGAGTAGTGGTTGTTGTGGAGCAATTCTCTATTAACCTTACCAACCCTCACATGAACTGTAAGATTTCATGGTAGTATCCTGGAAGCTCCTCGTGCTTTCGGTTCGTATTAAAATTGCCCTTGCTATTATGATCTGGTAACATATTTAAGGTTTAAATAACGCTATTTTTTGAAATGGTTTCTAGAAAGGGAGATCGGTGGAACTTAGTAATATTCACCACAAAAGAGCTATTTCCTGTGGGTAAAGTAATAATGCAGATAATTGTGATTGGGTCCGGTGCATCGGGGCAATCACCATGGAGTTTAATGGAATTTGGAATGGTGGAGGGTGATGGTGCATAATATTGTAGTTTCAATTTTCCTCTTAAGGCTTGATTTGTAGCACTTGGTCTTGCTATGATGTTACTGATGAATGCTTTTACTCAAATGTTGTTAACAAGAAGAAAAATGTTTCTCTTTTTTATGCTTCTAACATAGTGTTCGTTACAAACATTTAGCAGGAACAATAAATTCTTGGAAGGGACAAAATTTCTGTGGGTCTGCAAGTAGACATGTGGATAACTGGTCCATGTTTAATGGATCTTCACCAGGGCTGTATTCAGGTACTGCATTAGGAAGGCCCGGAGAAGGATCTTTCATTCGGCACACTGCAGATGGTGAAACTGAAATTGCAACATATTCGTGGCCAGATAAACAGGTATAACATGAATGACTTGCAATGCAAGCTTTTCAATACTGTGTACGCTTTTTCTTATTCTTATTTGCAATTAGAAACAATGTTCTATTATGTTTTCATTTCCTTTTTCTTTCCAATATAATGTGTCCATTCCTTTACATATTCACCAGTCTTTCCATTGTCTCATATTTCAATTTCTTGACCCTATATGTCATTTGAAATTTTAGTCATGTCTTCCTTCATTAGTCCATTCTCATTGATTCGGCGTGCCAATGTTAATAGATTAACATTTTGATTTTATGAGGGGTAACTGTTGGAGATAGTAGGTGGAGATTGACTGCCCAAATGCCTACTGTTGCATATCACCGGGACAGGAGTTTTGGGGCGGAGCCCTCGAGAATGTTTTTCTCTGGATATATATGTAATTTCTCCATACTGTGGGCTCCGTCATAATATATATGTATATATATACATGATTTTAGGAGCAGTTACTTATGGTGGTGGGTTTTGGCATGAAATAGTGAAAATTCTTTGCAACAATCATTGTGTGTTTTTCTGTAATTGTTTCTTGAGATGTCTCTTTTTCTGTTCTTTGTGCCCATTAGTAACAGTCAAAATGCAAAGTATTAACGTGCGACCTTTAAAGAACGCAAATTTGGGTAGTTAACTCTTGAGTTGTATTTTGTGAATCCCTTTTCCTCTAAGAAATAGGAACCTAGCAGAATGGTTCTTTTTGTTCGATCTGATATTTTTTTGCGTTCTAATCTATGTCATTTTGGTATTACAGATGAGGTCCATGCCTAATACAATGAACAAACTAAAAATAGTCTGAGTAAGGTAATCCCCAAAGATAAAATTTCTAGGTTCCTTTTGTGGGATTTGAACCCTCATAACCTGTATGGCAACCAAGACCACACACTACCCAAGCAAGCTGTGGTTAATTAATCTATGCTATTTGTGAGCCATGCTTGTATGGCATTACAACAGAACCCCATTCTGTATTTGTATTTGATATTACTCTTTGTCCATGAAGATGTCTTATGAAGGTGAGTTATGTTTCTTGTTTTCCCATTGGTATGATTTTGAATATGGGCTAAGGAGCCTGTAGCGCATGATAAGGACCCGGATTGCACGATAAGGACCCGGGTCCTTACGTTAAAAGTCGATTACAAGCTGAACAGTGCAACCCGTGAATCATAAGGCCTGACTACATATACAGTAGTGCACTACACTTTCCTTTTTCCCTTTGAATATATAATAGTCTTTGAAGAATGTGTTGGTGCTGAAAGGATGGGTAAATATGCATCTGATCAATCTATAAAAGCATTCGTAAATTGTAAAATAATATATTTTTAATATCCAGCACAACCTTTTATGAGGTGTATCAAAGTGAAACTTGCTTCTCTATCTTAGTAAAAAAAAATTGCTGTTTGCATGATTCGAATTTTGATAATATGCTTTGATTATCTGAAATTGTGGGTGATGATGCTAATATATGCATTGGTGATACTCTTGGTCTTCATCAAGTCATTACCTTTCTGAAATAAGTGAAAGTTGATCTTTCAGAAGCCTCGCATCTGCATTTTAGGTGGTGGATTCGGAGGCCTTTATACTGCTTTAAGGTTGGAATCCCTTTTGTGGCCTGATGAGAAGAAACCTCAGGTAAACTGCTCTTTTACAAGTCAATCTTATGTTCATTTGTCATTTATTTCATCGTAAGTTATTTTCACTGTCCACTTCAATTTCTAATTTATTGTTTGTATAGGGATCTGAGATTGATGCAAGTTGGTTTTCATGTTAAATCCATGTATCAGTTTATGCTGCCTTGTGCATTATTTAGAGTTTACTATATGCCCGTTTTCCCATAATTTAATTTATGCTTCTGAATGTTAAAGCTAGTTTTCTGATATCTATCGCTTGAAATAAATCAAAACGAACCAGGTTCTGCTTGTGGACCAGTCTGATCGATTTGTTTTCAAGCCAATGCTTTATGAGCTATTATCAGGAGGTAAGACATATGTAGCCTAAATTATTTGATCTCCTTAGCCAATCTAATTTATAGTTTTATTTATAATATTTTATATTCCTTGTCTTTTATTTACTTGTGCTTTTTACCTCATGACAGAAGTAGATGCCTGGGAGGTAGCACCTTTCTTTACAGAGTTGCTGGGGAACACCAGTATACAGTTCATCAAGGATAGAGTAAAGCTTTTGCGCCCTTGTGATAATCTTTATCATACTGGAAAGAAGGCAGCTGGAAAAGCATGCATTGGCGGAACTGTTCATCTTGATAGTGGAGTTGTCATTGAATATGATTGGTAAACTTAGTTTTCATCCAATACCTTCTCAAAAAGTTTTCATCCAATAATTCTCATTTGGTTTTTATTTTTCTTTTGATAACTTTCTATCACTTGTTATTCCTGTTGCTTCTCTTAGACACTTACCACAAGGTCAGTTTTTATCTTTCAAGGAAATCTGACATTCGTGTATATGAATGTTTGATCTGCATCATATTCTATATAAGTGACACATGTGGTACTGATGCCACATATTAGCCTCACAACATGCAACCATCAAATGGTATTAATATTGATGTGGAACTTCATGATCCTTTGAGATCATCTTAGAAGAAGGTGATTCATGAAGCCTTATGATTAATATGACAGAATTGAAACCTACTGGTGTACCATTTGTGTAACCGCGCCCGTTCACGTTTCTGCTATTTCTTTCTGGGCCTACAATACAGTTATACTTATGTTGCTATGCTTGGTTCCAATTCTTTTCATCTCTTAAAATACTCTCGCTGATGCCATGTTTCCTCTTTAATTGGGCAGCCAGGCTGGTTTTAGCTTTGGGAGCTGAAGCTAAACTCGATGTGGTTCCTGGATCTGCTGAATATGCCATGCCTTTTTCTACATTGGATGATGCTCAAGTAATGTTTTACACTTGGCAACTTGGATACGTAACTCTTTGTTGATTCTTGCCATGAATTTATGTTAATACATGAAGGTGTGTGTACTTTCCCTGGAACAAGTAATTCTTGTTAACAAAAAATACAATCAAATTGCAATCTTTTGCATTCCCTTCATTTGCCAATGATCTATTGGGTGGATCATGGATGAAAAGAATTATGTATGCTGGGTGATATAGGTTTTATTTGTTAGGAGAGATTTACTGCACTGTATAATGCTTGTTCAATCGTTATTGTCATTTACCGGTTTCTAGTATCATCATTATATAAACCTCACACTTGTACTTGGCTCTTTTGACCAATTGCACAATCTTTCTTTGCAATTTGATTAAGTTATGTAATAGTAATTAGACCCTAATCTTAGGTAGGCATACTTACCTTTTTGGAAAACTCTATAATCTTTTCTTAAAAGTTAATTTAAGCATAACATGCATGAAGTATATTGTTGTCTATGTAACAAAGGCTTGTTTTGTTTGTTAACTGAGATAACGAGATAAATATATCTATTCATTTAATTGTATTAAAGCATTACGTTGATAATAATAGCATAAACTTTTATTGTTCTCAACAAGCTGCATCCTAGGAGAAGGGTGAATTGGAATTCCATAGAGCATAAACCTACAGAAAAATCAAATTGTTTACTGATTATTGATTATGATATTTTGAATATGATTATTGGTAGTTGATTTGACTGGCGAAAATATTTTTTTTTCTAAATTTTATAGGTTTTTCCACCATGTAATAGTTGTTTCTTTACTATGCTAATGTTTTAACTATTCATGTGTTTCCTGTTATATGTACACGGACAACTTATAATGCTGCTGCTTGTAAATGGTGAAGAGGGTTGATAAAAAGTTTAAGATATTGGAAAGAGAGAAGTTTGCTAATATCTCGTCCCCAATACGCGTGGCTGTTGTTGGCTGTGGTTACTCTGGTGTTGAGTTGGCAGCCACTATATCTGAAAGATTGCAGAATAAAGGGATAGTTCAAGCAATTAATGTTGAAACAACTATATGTCCTAGCGCTCCAACTGGAAATCGAGAAGCAGCGCTCAAAGTAAGAACTTATATGTGAAATTATAGGATAACTGATAAACTTATTTCCTTGTCAGTAATGCTTCGCTTTGTTTTTAGTTCTAGGTTTGCACTTTTATTGATAAATATTGTGTCATTTCTATCTGTTTCATTCAAGTCTAATTGATTTATTCCTTTTCGTGTTTGATTTTCTGAAATATAAATCCTTTTCGTGTTTGGTTTGTATGATGGTATACCGTATACCATTTGTTTTCTTTGTTTTGGTTTGGGGAACTACATTTTGTAGGTACCCCACACACATTTGTACATTCCTCATTTCAGTTTTAATACATAGAGATGGCTGCTACACTTAGTAGTCATCCTTTCCTTTTCCACACACACGCACACGAGCACGCACGCACACGCGCGCGGACACACACACACACAATTCCTATTCTTGAGAGATTCAATCCTTATTGTCCCCTTCTGCTGAGTTGCTATTCTAGCAATTGCATCTTAGCCAGAACAAAGTTGTGATATTCATTCTATTACATTAACACCTTCATTCCATTATGTTAAGTCTTCTTTTAGGGGTAAAATGATGACTAATAAAACTCTAATTATGATTATATTTTGATTACTAGTAAAAGAAAAGAAAAGAAAAGGAGAGAAAATAAAAGAAAAGAAATTTCATTTGTGTGCTAAATTGCTAATATGCGAACTTCGCGTAATTATTGTAGCTGGCTTATATCCTATCTCTTGTCAATGGGGTGTAATGGATGATGACTCAATTGCCAAAGAACAATTCTGTAATCGTTGAAATGGCATAGCCAGAGCTTTCTCATAATATATCGGTCTGCAAGTTTGAGTACAAGCACTCCATAAAATCAAGATAATGAATAAAAAAAAGAACCATGTCTACGAATCAGGACTCACTTGGCCACTGTCTTCATTTCTAGGTTCAAAGGAAAAGATGAATTAGTTTTCAGAATGTTTATTGCAGCTTTCGTGTTGTCTTTGTGTGATATGTGCCTCCATGGTATGAATCTTCATTCTTTCAGAAAAAAGATGATATCTCTTCATGAGTACAATCACACTTAAATATAATTCAAACAAGCGGAGGCACCAAACTTTGTACCTCTCTCTCTCTCTCTCTATATATATATATATATGAATGTGCCAACTCTATGCAACTCAAACCTTGGATTTGACTGATGCTTAACCGAGTAATAAAATATTCCAGAATTAGATGTTTTCTAATTTTGCCAAAGCCAAGTAGACCTCCATGTAGGTTACAATTGCTTTTACCTCATTTATCTCATCTGTATAAACTCGTTGGTCAACTGTGATAATGGTGAGATCTCAGATTTCATTTGCTAATTATATTTTGCATATTCACTAGCTCATAGAGACAAATGATCTTAAATTTTGAATCTTCTAGGAACCTATCTACTAGACATAGTTGTTAAGGATATAAATACAAAATATAGTTCCGTAACTATAAGCCTAAGCTTTTTGGAAAGATTATTAGCTTATCAAATTAAAAATTCAATGAATAAACCATTTCCTTTTAAAAGATAAAGCTTATAAGATAATTTGTCCTTAAAGAAACTTCTGACATATATCCATTTTTTATATTATATTGTTAAGCCTCTCAAAAAATGTATATTTTTAAGGCATATTTGTGTTTGATCCATCACGTGTACCTTTAAGGGACTTTTTTATTCACAAACCTTTATGTGCATAGATTTACCTTTAAAAGATCAAGCTCTCATACTACTGTTATGTAGTATCCAAAAAATAGTTACTTCTATGTGCATAGATTTAGCTTCTCAAGTGAATGGCATGGTGAGAATAGCTGAGGTTGATATTTTGTACTCTCCATATAAATAGCAATCTTTTAATCCAATAGGATGGGTACTCATCATAATTATTGTTTGCTTTCTCAGAAAAAAGAAGGTGCATATACCTTACATGCTGCTGGACTCGCACTTGTTGTGGTGTCTGATACTGTCAAATAAAAAAAATGATTAGATTTTTTTGGGAAATTCCTAATATAATGAGACTTCTTCAAGCTATTTCTGGGAGAGAATGGATAATAATAGTGGCCAAATTAATGTTGAGGATAAAATGTAGAGATGGAGCAGTTCTCTTTATCATGTAGAATATGGATAAAATGAAGATAAGGAAAGTCATTTACACAGAGAAAAAAAACATTTTTTGACCTTTTATGTAAGATGTACTATCTAGTAATTCAAACTTCCAAGTTTCCAGTGCACCTTTTTTTTTCCCAAGTTTTGCACTTAGTACAAGAATACTGGATAGATGATTGAGAAGTCGAGCATTTCTCTGTCAATCATGACTGTGAATTTTAAGTGTGACTTGTCACATGTAGAATGTCTGTACTTGAAGCTTATATATACTTTTTTTTCATAGAAAGTTATAGATATTCTTTTGTTCAATGAGTATGCATACATGCATCACATTTAATGCATCGATAAGTATGCTTACTCTGATACTAATATGCGCTAAACTTAATCAATGGAATTTAGGTTCTTCAATCTCGAAATGTTCAGCTTTTATTGGGATATTATGTGAGATGCATAGAACTTTCAGCTTCCGAGGATTCATCAATTATGATAAATTCTGGGGAAGAGACACATAGTACTAATTGTGGAGTTTCAGAAAAGAGCTTCATTTTGGAACTTCAACCTGCTCAAAGAGGGCTTCAGGTTCAAAGGCTGGAAGCAGATTTAGTGTTATGGACAGTGGGGTCCAAAGCTCTCCTCTCGGAACTTGAGCCTTCAGAACTTACACGAGCACTTCCACTGAATGGTAGGGGGCAAGCTGAGACTGATGAGACTCTCCGTGTTAAAGGACATCCAAGAATATTTGCAATTGGTGATTCATCAGCTTTAAGGGATGCCTCAGGGAGGATGCTGCCTGCCACCGCACAAGTATGGTGTTTCTTTCCTATGGTTCATTATGCATTTTTTTTTTTTGAAATTTTTACCTTCTAATTGCCCTACATGTTATTTTTTTTCTTAGGTTGCTTTTCAGCAAGCAGATTTTACTGGTTGGAATCTGTGGGCAGCTATCAATAACCGACCCCTACTACCCTTCAGGTACTTTTTGATATTTTGTCACTAATTGTTAGCCTGTTATCATCTATAAATAGGGCATACAAATATGTTAGTGAAGTCCTTGACTGCATATTTTTTTGAGGGGTAGTCATCGACTACATGCATGTAGTGATGATCTCATCCATCAGCTGAGATCAAGTGTATCTTTCTAACCCCAGCTGGTAAGATCATCACTGCATATTCTATCACCACAATTAAAATTGGAATTTTCATGTAATTCAGTTTTCAAACGATTGAAAGTTAACTTAAACAAAGAATAACTAGCAAAATGTTGGTTGAACTCAAATCGCTGCCTGTTTATTTGTTCAGCGGCTTCAGTCAACTATATAAACAGAGTTGTGGCATCGATGGGATTATTTCACAATCCTCTGTAACCAGATGTACATATAGAACACTGAACTTGAGAGTTTGATCCAAATTAGTATTAATTTATGGATAACCCTAATAAAAGATTGTTAGAATGCTTAAATCTACTACTACACTCACCACCTCAAGAGTTTTGTTAAAGATGGATCTGAATGGGATCACTTTTTTCTTCTGGTAATTACTGCTGCAGATAGCGTCTATTGGCTTGAAGATTCTTCATACAAGCGTATCAACATAAATATTAGATGTTACCTGAAGCTTTAAGATCAGTAGGCTCGTCATAATTATGTTATTAATATCATCACCATATATTCGTCAGGTTCCAAAATCTTGGTGAGATGATGACTCTTGGATTGAATGATGCTGCAATCTCGCCAAGTTTCATTGAGGGCCTGACCTTGGAGGGCCCTCTTGGGCATGCTGGTATGTCTCCTTTATCTGTTTGTGTTATGAATAACTTATGAAAACCCCATGCTTTCTCACAAAAAGAAAATAAAACTTAAAACTCATGGCAATCAATGTGCTTATTTGCAGCAAGGAAAATGGCATACTTGTTGAGATTGCCCACAGATGAACATCGATTGAAGGTCGGAATCAGTTGGCTTACAAAATCTGCAGTGGATTCAATTGCCTCGATTCAGAGCACCATAGCTGAAGCCATTACAGGTTCATAAATCCATGTGAGTCAAGACCAGAACCATTTATTTTAGCATTTGAGCTGTTGATTTTCCCTTTTGCTCTTCTGTATCAATTTCAATAGAAACCAAGACCTACTGATGTCCATTGTTCCCTTTGATAACAGTCGAGCAACAGTAATATTTTCTAATCATGTGCAAGCGGGGATTTAACAAAAAGGTTACTCGTACTTGAGGTTGAGTGATTGAAAACAAATGGAGATTATGCACACTATACCTCCATCTGTAGTGACTCCTCAAAATGGAAGTATGTTCATTTACAATGTCTCAAGGTAATGTCGAGCTATTCAGATGTGAGGTTCACTTATCACTTTCCCGCGATCAAGCGACAAAAAAGAAAAGGCAAATGAAGGATATGCTAAAGCTTTCTACTGTTTACTTCTTTTCTAAGGGTAACCCCTATTTAAAAATATAATTACATATTATTCTGACAATGTTTGGCATGTAAATTATGACTGCTACCCACTGTAGCTACATTTGGTTATATCAATTATGACTAAATTTTAGTTTATTAGTTGATGGCTTTCTTTCTTTTAAAAAAAGAAATGCTGGTGCCTTCTACTAACTAAATAACAAATCGAAATTGTGCAGAAATATTAAGGTAATGTTATGAGAGGAAAAACATGCGTCATGGATCAGTCTCGCAGAACCTTAAAGCAAGCAATGTATGAACCTATAAATAAGCTCGTACCATCATCACGTTTGATATTAACAGAAATGGCGACAGAAGAACAAGCTTAAAATAAATTAACGTGTCATGTAATAAGCGTGTCGTGTATACTAAGCACAAAACTTCCAAGTAAGCCAACTGATATCACATTATTTTGGTCGCAAACTACACATACGATCACATTTATTTGTCTACAAGGAACTATTTAATACAAGTAGAGGAAAATTTCTTTTTCGGTTGGATAAGTGGAGGAAAATTGATGTTTCAGCATCCTGCGAGGGCGTGATATCAATTAATTATAAGTTAAGATGGAGTTCCTCACGCAACCATTTTGTTAATTATTAGATGTATTACGTGAAGCACAACGCTAGGATAACGTATAGACACTCGTATAAGTTTGTTCCACTTCACTTCCACAAAAAAGAGCAGCTTTTCTTTTGCTTTCTACCATTCTTTATGAAAACAGTTCATTTTTGTACCAAAAATGTCGACGCAATAGAACTTTCGTTATGTCGCGTTAGCGTTTCATGTGTAGTGCTCATAGCATACGCTACACATAAGCTCAAGTTCTTACAATTATATAAATCATGTGCTTCTTGAATATATCTTCTCGACACAAGAATTTGAGAAGGTTAAAATATTTTTTCTAAAATAATTAGATAACATTAAATAAATTAATCAATTGATTCTTTTTCATTGATTAAAAAAATGCAAAACTTAGGAAAATGAGTAATAACTTTTAAAATAAAAAAGTATTTCTCTCACAAAAAAATCAACTTTTAGTTTCTCAAACTACTTTCCTTCGCATCCAAAAGTCATATATCGTACACATGCAAATAAATTTAATTTTAAGAATTCACTTTCCTAAAAGAATATTTTCAATCACCGAAAAAAAATATTTTCTTGATGAATGTCAAAATAAATTGAACCTAAAGCTCAAATTATTTTGATGAAATTAAACTACTACAAAGATAAATTTATAAGAAGCGAATTCAAGGAGAGTTGTTTATTTTGTGATTGGTATATGATTCCAAAACGAAGAAAGATGTCTTAAAATATAAACAATACAATTTCGTGTGAGAAAAATCAATTCTTTGATTTTCTCAAAAATTAACTTGATTGTCAATTTTCTATCGAGCAATTATTTTTAAATTATCAAATATTAAAACAATATTTTTTTTTGTAAAAAAACTATGTTTATCGAAATAAATGGAGGTTAAGGGTTGTCCTTTTTCACTCTATAATTTAATATAATATGTGGAGTTGGACGCCTAGAGAAAAGGCGGTCAAGTATAAACTGTATATTAATTGCAATTATGTCGAAGGTATTTGATACTTTGAATGCAATTTATCCACATATAGCATCTTGCGTGTTTTTAAATTTATATTTGACCGAAAACATATTTATTGCTCCACTTTGTGACACACGCACACAAAGACGTTCTTAAAATGAGGGAGATACACAGAATTTAAAGCGCACCCGTTAATGGCTTAATGCAAGTGGAAGATATTGAGGATTTAATTTAATAATAACCCAAGAAATAATAAATATATGAACAAACCATATTTTTAAACACATGAGCATGCAAACAATTCATACATATAATTCATTGCATACCTCTTATTGAACTCATCTTTCCTTATGTAAATAAGCAATATATGGTGTATAATTAATAAGTTATACTCCTTATACAATTCTTAGAATATCATGTAACACACGTACAGTTCACATAGAAATAAATATTTATTTATTACCATAAAAAGTTGTGTTGGAGAGAGAGCAGAAGCCTGTTAGACTTCTACCCCGAATTGGATTCTTAGTATTCAGTTAGAACTGTTTTGGCCAGAATTAATTACCACAGTTACCATGTATTGCTTACCTCATCCTATAAAGCCCCTTAGTTGTCTCTCTCTCTCCTCATCATTAGAAGGAACTCTTGAACAAGTCTTCCGACAAAACCTTTAGAACAACAAGACCATGATGATGATGATGATGATGATGATGATGAAAGGGAGGATGAGTGCTGCACCCACAGCCATAATTCTGATCTCTCTCTGCCTCTTTGCACCACTGCAACCCGCCGGAGCCAGCGAGGCACAACAACTGCTGAAGTTCATCAAGTCCAGGAGGGCCACAGCATCGCCAGCGGTTCAATGGCTTCAAGAAGCGACCGTCGAGTTCGTCCTGCAGCCGCCGGTGAGCCCCCAAGTCGGGCTCATGGCGGCCGATAAGATCGCGGCGTTGCCCGGGCAGCCGGCGGGCGTGGATTTCGATCAGTACGCCGGATACGTGACGGTGGACGAGAAGAACGGCAGGGCACTGTTCTATTACTTCGTCGAGTCCCCTCACAACAGTTCCAACAAACCGCTCGTTTTGTGGCTCAACGGAGGTAAATATCACAATTTTAGATACTATTAAACCGTTGCACCTCTTTTGTGATTAATGTTGAAAAATGTCAAAACTATGGATAAAGTTGTAGAGTCAATATTTTCTAATAGATCAGCATATAAAAATGTCATCCGGATTTATTTTGTAGTAAAAATTAGTGGATGATGTTCTATCATGCATTATCTACAGTACAAGTATATTCATCAAGTGCATGCAGTGATTTGATTTGGTGTTAAGTTATTCCAAGGGAATAATTCATAATATGATTGATAATTATTGGAATCCTCAGGGCCCGGATGCTCCTCATTTGGCAACGGAGCCATGCAGGAATTGGGCCCCTTCAGAGTCCTAAGGGACCGGAAAACACTTGAAAGGAATCAATTCGCTTGGAACGATGGTGAGTGCTGGTGCAACCCTGTACACCTTAACATGTTACATACATGTATATATTCTTTCTTTCCTTCTGGTTGAATTTTACATGAAATTTTTGACGAGCAGTCGCAAACGTGCTCTTCCTGGAATCTCCGGCCGGCGTCGGGTTCTCGTACTCGAACATGACTACGGATTACGAACAGTCCGGGGACAAGAGAACCGCCAGGGATTCCTATACTTTCCTGGTAAACTGGCTCGAGAGGTTCCCACAGTACAAGAACAGAGATTTCTTCATCACCGGCGAGAGCTACGCCGGGCATTACATCCCCCAACTGGCCTCGACCATCCTGCGCCACAACAAAGCGGCCAAGAGGAACGTCGTCAACCTCAAAGGCATTGCTGTGAGTGACCACAAATTTAACGAGATCTGCATTGATCAATCCATCATTGCACTTAACTGTTGGATCCTTGTGATCTTTCTCAGATCGGAAATGCTTACGTTGACGTTGCAACCAATGACATGGGGAACATCGAGCACATGTGGAGCCACGCTCTGATCTCGGACCACACGTACCATGAAGTCCAAAAGAAGTGCACCGTCTCCAGCAATGTGGACGGTCTGTCTTGCTTGTTGGCTAAAGAAAATATTTACACGGAGTTGGGAGAGATTGACTACTACAACATCTACGCACCTGTGTGCCTCAACTCAAGCACATTCGAATCCGGTGTAGCGGTAAGAGAGATCATTGCCATGGAATGATCATGTCAACTTATCTGAATTAAGGATCTGATCATGTCAACTGTTGCAATGTGGCCAGATGGCCGTGACAGATCCCTGCTCCGATTCATACGTTACCGATTACCTTAACAATCGCGACGTACAAAAGGCTCTTCACGTAGACGTTACAAAAGTTCCAGCTCCTTGGGCAACTTGCAGGTATTATAATTGATATCTGTATCACTACACTGCTTTGACCTTGATTAGCATGTATATTTAATCTCTTCTCTGACTGCTACTGAGCTTTTATATATTGATCAGCAACCTCCTCTCCTGGAAAGATGCTCCGGAAAGCACAGTGCCCAATCTCAAGCAGCTCATTGACAGCGGGCTAAGTGTGTGGCTGTACAGGTACTTAGCTTCACATCCCCGTTTCTTCTTGTAGTCTTTTTCCTTTTTTCCCCCTTGATTGAGGATTAAAGATGTCTAATTGGCCACGTATGTAACTTTCAATGCAGTGGTGACACTGACGTTGTAGTGTCGTATAGAGCCACAAGGTATGCACTCAAGATGCTTAAACTGCCCATCACCAGCAAGTGGCGTGCATGGTACTCGACGACCGGACAGGTATGCATGTTCTGAAGCTTTCTGATCCCAATCATGGTTACTACCCACCAGGGATACTGTTCTAACCTGATTTGGATGTCACAATTGTGCAGGTTGGTGGATATGTTGTTGGGTACAGAGGACTGACGTTTGCTACTGTGAGAGGGGCAGGCCACATGGTTCCGACGAACCAGCCCGAGAGAGCACTCACACTTTTCAGTTCATTCCTTCAAGGAAAGCTTCCACCTGCAGCTACTTCCTGAGAGACTTCTTCGTTTCCTTCTGCACTACTGAGGCCAATACTATGAAGAATTCCTTCATTTTGGACTGAAAGAAGTGTTTGGTTCTTTACTGTTTACTGCTAATTAATATGAATTAGTTTGACTCATTGGTCAATTGATAATGTTTTGGAGGAACTTTATTTATATGGAATTGACAAAGTCAAGCGAAATTAACAGGTTTCGACTTTCAATTATGATCAAAAGCTCCTCTAACAA
The DNA here is from genome assembly GCA_001647135.1 of Pontederia paniculata. NCBI lineage: Eukaryota > Viridiplantae > Streptophyta > Magnoliopsida > Commelinales > Pontederiaceae > Pontederia > Pontederia paniculata. Next base: position 24,413 of record LTAE01003082.1, on the reverse strand, counting down.
CTTTTTTATTTTAGAGGTTAAAAAGCCTCTAATGTAATCACCTATAGTAAACACATATACTGACTACAAAGTAAATTGCTATCCATAATTTCTTTTGTTTTATTTTATATTGTGTTTTAACACACAAAGAATCCCACTAGCCACCTGATGACAAGCTTGTGGTAGACGTCCCCATTCAGCTCTGTCCAAACTAATATCATCAAGTAGCAAAGCAACATCATTTCAAAATGCCAAGCATCGCAGAATAAGAAAAGTTAAAGTCTATCTAGAGAACATGCATGTCATTTTCTCAATAATTCAGATAGCTAATAATAATAATTCAGATAGTTTATAAATTTAAATCTATGGCATATCCAGTACATCCATGATATCATCTCTTAGGAGAGTATCCATCTATCTCCAGTTCCATGTACCAATAACTTCTTTTTATGTTTCGATTTCACCTAATGAAGCTAATAATGCGATCACAATTTTTGATGAACAAGAACCGCACCAAAGAACCAAGTTAGGTTTAAATAATGTTACTGATCCACCAACCAGTCAAAATTTATGAATAATTATTCCAGTGACATTTGGGAGTGATGAGGGAGCTATTGGAAGAATCAGTCATTCACGAGGAAGTATTTTACAATCCAAATCACTGATCTAATCTGACCAGCTACATCTTATATGCTCGCTAACTAAAACAGTGCCTATTCAAGCTTACTGTCACCTTCAGCTCACTTGTTGTTGGTTGCCGTAGAAGGAATAAGCACCATATGCAGCAGCATACATGCTTGGGTCTGGAACCGGGGCAGCATATCCATAGCCATTGTAAAATTGTCCTCCATAGGTCATGCCATTCCACTGATTACCAGTGTCAGCCTGAGACTGCCAACAAGGATGCATTTTGTTAAATATATGACAAGGAACATAGGCGCGATGGAAATAAACTTATCAAAATTCTGCTACTACATGATGTGGATGGATGCTCATGGTGGAGCATGATAAGCAAGGAGCAAAGGAACGATAACAAAGAATAGGTTGATGATGTAGTTAGCAGTTGGAACTGTTCAAAATGCATCTACAGATCCAAAAAAGTCATGGTTTAAGGTCTAGCATTTTAAGAATTGAAGAATAATTCTTTCGAAAAAATTGAATTATGTGGTTCTGACATGTGAAGTTGCTGTGTCCTCATCGATTGTAAAGAGTATCCAATCTTCTACCAGCAATATGAGTATAAAATCATCTGTAACATCTGAAGGAAATTAACACATCAAAATACCTGTCTATTTGCAGGATTACGACCCCACGAAAGACGCACAGTTTGATTTCCAATTATAGTTCCATTCAATTCTTGCAATGCTTCTTCGGCGTTGCTTCTATCAAAGGAAACAAAGAGAAAAAATAATTAGACTTCAAAAACTTCACTAATTGAAAAACCACACTGAAATTGTACCTTTGAGCAAATTGCACGAAACCACATTGCTTTCCAACTGGAATTTTTACGGAGATAATCTCACCATACCAAGTAAACTTTTGCCTAAGGTCATCTTCACTAATTGTTGGGTCGAGTCCTCCAACAAATACCTGTAAAAGAAGCTGATGAAGGACGCAAAGAGATTTTAAAATCATAACCTTCAGAGATTTAATTTACTTACTGTTGTGTTAGTCAAATCTCCATCTGATTGTCCTGATGTACCATTGGACCCAGAATTTCCTAATTATATCAATACAAATGTTCAAAACAAAATGATTTATCAAATTAGTTATTTATAATTAATGTTAAGAAAAGTATACTTTCTTTACTAACAAGCATCAGTAACATAAATCAGAAAAGAAATACAATACTTTCTAGGTTCTCGATAAGTAGGCATCTTCACCAAACTTTTTATTATATGTTGTTAATTTAGATGCGCTACCAACTGTCATAAAAGTTAATTAGGAAGAACAACATCTTTATATTTAAACTCTTAACATCCTTCCTCACCTATCGAATGTTAAGAACTTTGGTTAGCCCAACCTACCACGTGGATCTCTGTGGGAGAAAAATAATTTTTAATAAAAATACGTTGGAGTTTGAACTCAGGATCTCTCGGTACCGTGTTAAATTAGATGTGCTACCACCTGTCCTAAAAGTTTAAGTCGTTAGGAAAAATAATATATTTATATACTTAACATGTGGAAAATAACTTAATTTGATGAAAAAAATTCTTTTCATGTAAAGCATTTTTCCAAATTCAATGGTCATCTACTAGCCTTTGCATATGAGTCTTTCTTGCTCTTGGTCAACTGGCTGACACTATTGGTCCTTCTCACAGTTTCCTTCGTTCTTATGCTCAACTCATGTTTAGAATATTGCTCATAATTCTTGCTGCATACTCTTCAAAGTAGCAAAAATACAAGAATGCTCTTGGTAAATAGGTTGACACATTTTATCCTTCCCACAATTTCCTTCACTCTTATATTCAACTCATCTTTATGATATTGATCAGGAATTCTACACCATATCTCTTCCAAGTATAACAAGTAGGTCTTTTGTTCATCATGTTGTCTTAGAACATAATGTGATTATACTATTTATTTAAGTGTGCATGCATGCAAAAGGATACAACCAATAAGCACCGCTTGACTTCGACTTACCTAATAAGACGGTAAGAAAACATACATATGAAAGATACAGTAACATCAACCCTGAACAGAATATTGCAATTTTAGAAACTCTAAAGTAAAAGAACATATCAACTGTCAACAGATGATAGTCTACTCTCTATCTTTTTCCCAAAGGAAATTGTCTACTTTGACATTTTTTTCTTATTCAGATAATACGATCTTAGAAGGTCTAAAATTGCTAAATATCTCATAATCTTGTCAATAGAATCCTGCTTTCTTTTGGTGCAATAATTGGGTGCTGCAGAAAGATGTCACTAAACAATGCATCACCCTTCTTCCTTTTCCTTTTGTTTTTCCCCTTCTTTTCATAAGATGAAATTAAAGGAAAAATTTTGATTCTGGTATACAATAAGTTTCGTGTCATTCTTTATCTCTATGTTTTGTTACGTCACACTGACCAACACATCTTTAACAGGTATCTTGCACATGAGACAATGAAATACGTCAAAGGAAATATGTTTTAGGCTATTTTTTTTAAACTAAAATCATTATTCAATAAATAGTATCCAGGGCACCAATGATGGCAAGTTTTCAGAAGCTTTGTGTTCTCTTATTATGCTATTAGATCTTAACTTTTCATGATCTGTGATAGTTAGGTTTTCAGGCTGAACTAACTTTGATTATAGTATGCATTTTTACAGCAATTAAACAAAAATGAAAAATACTTTGGTAAAAGTCAGATCTCTGAATCAGATCATAAACAACCATTAGCATAATCAAACAGCTTGTATGGTTTCAAGTTGTGAGGTACGGAAAAATTATCATGAAGCGGACAAACCCAGGAACAGTAAAACATACCGGATAACTTTCTTGGAGTTGCAGGGCCAATGCGCATTGGTCTACTAGAGCAATATACCCCGTTCATTTCAGCCATAGCTTGCGACTTCTCATTATCATTTCCAAACCTCACAAATCCATATCCCTTCGAACGACCAGTATTCGCATCAATAACAACTTTTGCACCTTTGACAGAGGAAAATTTATTCGCAAAGGTTTCTTGCAGTGTTGCATCAGTTACATCAGGAGCAAGATCTCCTACAAATATTGAGTAATCTAAAGAAGCATCTGAACGCCTATCACCCATGCTAAATGATGCCCAATTTAATCTATAGGGTTGATCAGTGTTAGGCATTATGTGACCAGCAAAGCTCTGAAGTACTTTGTCAGCAGCTGCATGGGTATTAAACTCTACGAAGCCATATCCCTCTGACTGTCCAGTATGCTTATTGCGAATGATTTTGATGGAATGCACCTGCAAATGTTTGAAAAGGCATTTATAAGGACAAAAGTTAGAAATGATTTATGCATAGCTAGATAATAATCTTCAGATACAATACACTAGTTCAGATCTTGTATGAAATCCCATGGAGAAATTTATATATCAAATATTACAAAGAATAACAGAACACTGTTTAGAAGATAAACTAATAGGAAATAATTAACTTTTTTACAAAGAGAAAATAATAAACTAAACATGCATAAAAAAGAAAACTAAAGATGAGCAGCTGATCATAGTTTTAGGGTTACAGCAAAATTCAACTAGCAGAAGATAAAGAATATCTTAGCAACTTTTCCGCTTAATATTTTCTTTAAATAAAACCAATTCACCTCAATTATTAGAGTGATAAAACAAGAACCATTCTTAATTTAGTCAGCAACCCATTTAAGTGCCCAAGATAAAAGTACATTATTATTCACACAAGACTATTTGCACTGGAGCATGACTGCAAAAAAAAAAAATGATCTATTCTCATATTTTCCTGATACACATGCTCCCATAATCCCATTCCCCCATCTTTTCCCCATCCATCCACCCATCCACCGTCACCAATACCTCCTGCTCCTCATGGACGCTTCCCCGCGGCTGCATCGTCGCCAGTCCCAACGTCCTCTGGGATTGGCGTCTGCCTTTATGAATCCCCTGCCACATCCTTTGTCCCCACTTCAGTACCAACTCCAGGGCTGCCTTTAGTTCTTACCCACTCTAAATCTAGGTACCTCCTTCCTTTTGTCATCCTGCCATAACAGCAGGAGTTTCTTCCATATTTTTCCCCATGCAGCAGAAATCATTTTTCCTGATTTTTTGATCCGACAGATGTAACTTGCAAGGGTAAATTTTTTGTCATTGTTGCAACATACAGTATAGTGTTCAGCTATTTTTTTAATAATCAGATAAAGAAGCTAAAACGAGCAAAATCAGGCGGACAATGAGCATATAATTATGAACGTTAGTCAACTAAAAATTATATTGACAACCTATACCAGGAAAAATGTTATTGAAGGCATATATTGAAGGAATCCATAATACATGAGCCTCTGGAGGCGTCAATAATATGTTGATAACGAAGTAAAATCATATTAGATACAGAAGACAATTATATATGAAGATGATTAGACTTGAACATAATAAGGTTCTGGGATTAGTGATAGATATAGCAGGCACTGATACATAAGGGACACAATTAATATTTTCGTAAAATGCTATGTTTCAGTTAAGCAGTCAATCAACAAACAACAACAACAACAACAACAAAGCCTTATCCCACTAGGTGGGGTCGGCTACATGGATCATACGACGCCATTGCGCTCTATCAGTAACCAAATTTTTTGGTATATTATTCGTTAATAGATCTCGTTCTNACAACAACAACAACAAAGCCTTATCCCACTAGGTGGGGTCGGCTACATGGATCATACGACGCCATTGCGCTCTATCAGTAACCAAATTTTTTGGTATATTATTCGTTAATAGATCTCGTTCTATTAGCTCGTCAAGTGTATCACTATACTCGAGCCATACAACGCGTTACTTACGGGTAACGACCTAGCATTAGCGCAATGTATTCGTTGATCCATGTTCATGAGATTCGACAAGGTTTTACGTTGGCTGTCGAGGCCTAACACAATCCTCCTCCTTTGTCCGGGCTTGGGACCGGCTATAAACAAAGTTAAAAGAAAACAAAAAAAAAAACTAAAATTGCACAATAGGAAGAAGACAACAATAAAATTAATCTAAATGCAAGGCCACAAAACAGAGCTCATGCACAAATCAGATTCAGCCTGTTAAAAAAAATGAACGTGATCCAACAGACCCCCAAAATCTCTGGGCACAAACCTGTAATGCCCTCCAAGGACTAATGTGACCAGAGAAGTCGGTGATCAAAATCTTTAGACAGCATAAAATGGCACATAGAGAGCGTTGGATACATGAAAGGGAAAAAGCATAGATCCACGAAATTTTAAGTAACGAAACTATTTAATAATCTCTCACCCAAAAAAAAACTATTTAATAATTATAAATATTGCGATAATGGAGTTAGATCCAAGGGGAACGACTTCAACCTTCATAACTAGCAAGCAATCAATTTTCTTTAGATGCATGACGAAGACACTTTGTACTACACACTAACATTGATTCTTCCAAAAGAAGTAAAAAAGATGCTCCTTTTACAGAAACTCCTGTTATCATGCGCAATCATCTTCCATCCAACACAAAAGCCGGCTCTATACCAACTCTGCAGTCCCAAAAGTAAAAGATCCCACAAGACTTAATCCAGTCAATCCACCAAAATCAAGACCCAATCCACTTTGTTGGCATTTACCTCATAAAGGAGCAATCTTTACACTCTAAACAAATATCTTAACAATTAAGAGAGCGTCCAAGCGGTGGGGGAGGAATTCAAAACCCTAACCTCGTTTGTGTAGCCAAAACAATGTTGGAGGTAGTTCTCCTCCATCCAATAATGGAGATCTCCGACCCAAATCGTCTTGTTCTCTTCCGCACCGGCTGACGACGACGGCGGTGGCGGCGCCCCTTGTTGATGGAGCTGCGCCGGCTGGTGGTAGGACACGAAGTGAGGCGCGAACTGCGGCGGGGCCACAGCGGCGGCCATCATTTGTGGCGGCATCACCATTGCCGCCGCTGGTGCGTACTGCATCGCCGCCACCCACTGCTGAGGTGGTGGTGGTTGTTGTTGGTGGTGGTGGTTATGGGGACGGCGATGGGAGTCGGAACCGCCGCCCGGAGCCGCCTGCTGCATCGTATATCGATGTCTCTGGAATAGGGCGGTGATCGCCGGAACACCTCGTGGAGGTGGCGGTAAGGTGGGGAGTTGGGAGTTTTATCAGGAGGGCGAGGGTGGATAATGACCGTCGGATCGAGAGGTCGGACGTACGAGAGCCGACGATGGAAGATAATAAGGAAATGATGAGGCTGACCGTATCTACGTTGTCGATTTTGACATCATCACCGGTTTGGCTCGCTATTTTGATTGTATAAGATTCCAATGTGATATAATTCTTAAATCACGAAAGAAGTACATATAATTTTTTTTATATAAATATTATATACAAATATAATTCAAAAAGTATTTTAACATTTAACATTTCTTTAAAACTTTTTAAAATCGGACAAATCGTGTTATCAATTAACTCATCATAATTAATTTTTTATTAATTAAAGGAGACTTTTTAAATAATGTACTCATAATAATTTGAAAATAAATTATGATAAGTGTACGAAATAAATATTAATTATTAATCTATACTTAAAATTAATATTTTCTATTTTAATTTTTTTATCAATTTTTAACCACTTTCTATTTAAAGCATTTATTTCAATGTTTTATTCTCTTTTATTTTTCTATGCGAACCTTTCCATTTATTTTCCTCGTTTCTTTCTTGCTTTTTTCTTTCTTAATTTTGTTATATTTCCTTTTTTAAATTGTCCCTCCCGTTATTCCGATCTTTTTTCCATATTCATCGTGGTGGACCATTTATTTTTATTAAAGATATGCCCTTTGATAATTATTTTCTTTTTAAATAAGGGATTTCATCTTTCCATATATTTTCTCCTATTTTAGGCGTTTAGTTTTCTATATATTGGTCCTCATTCAATTCATTTCCCATTCATCTTTCCATATATGATCTTATTTCTTTCTTTTGTTCTCTTTTCTTCCAAGTTTTTGCATTCAATTGAAAAATGAGTTAAAGCGGTTCAACTGTTTATATATTTTTTTTGAGAGAAACTGTTTATTTTTAGGAAGTTAGAGAATATGTAATACTTTTCTTACTGTAGCATAATAAGTAAAGTACTTATAAAAAAATATGAATATTTTTCAGGTAAGAATCTATATAAGTGCATGTACATTTTTTTTTCTGATTTTGTAATGAAAAAATTGTCCTTTGGAGAGGCATGAATGCAATATTTTAAGAGTTGGTTGGTTAGGACAATTGATTAGTGAAATTATATTTTGAGTGACATCATTTTGATTAGGATTTATTTTCGACGTACTCGTTCGAATATCAAATTAGTCGAATATTTGTAATTCTGGACACTGAAAAGATATGTAAATAAAGGGATAATGTCCAGAAAAGATATGTAAATAAAGGGATAAATGTCATTCATAAGAGTACTAGCAACTCATGAGTAATCTTGGCAATAAGCATCTCCCCATTGGAATAATGGTGACCAGATTTTCGGTTTCATTGCGGAGCAAGGCATTCTTTGTCTAAACAAAATTGCGAGTGTTACTGTCCATCGAAAGTTAGATTCTTCCATCGCTTAACCATAAATGGAGGAGAAAGACCGAACACTCATGGAGATTCCAAAGTACAGGCACTTGGTCTTACAGTACAGGTGGTGATTTTTTTGTCCTCGAGAAGACAGGGATCTTTAAGCCACATGCTCTTGGATCGTCCTTTTGTTGCTGATGCGTTGCCTCAAGAAAACCAGTGTGTCGGCTACCTAAACTTTTATTGCATGGATTGTACAGAACCAGCTCTCACCTATGATGCAATGGCTAGGCATTCCATTTTTCACAAAAAAACAGTACTTTTATCGCATAAAAAGAGCAGAAAAAAGCATATTTGAAGAGGATGATACAAATGATCCAGATGCAATAGAGATTGTCGTATAACATTATCGTTTCGTGCCAAATGTATATAATCATAAAACATTATTGAGATGTCATAGGCAGAGGAACTATAATTTACATGAGCTTGCTTGCACTGGGTACACAAGCTACATTTTCTTTTCCTCTATGTGCACGAGCTTGTGCCCTGCTCCTGGACTGTGCCCAGGTACTGTGGGTCGAGCGTCCTCACTGCTGACAACCAGTACACGGCGATTATGACCATGTATGGGCCTCGGACGACTGACACCTCTGCCCACTTCTTGGAAACAGTCATTCTTGTCCTCTGCAATCCAATGCCTTCCTTCAGATGAGAGTGCTTTACAGGTAAGGATGACTGCAACAATGAAACAAATGCCTAGCTTCATCCTATTCAAAAGGTGCTGAAAAAGGCTGGTAATGGAGGTATCTGATAGTTTTGTTTTGGCTGGCCTGCTACTGCAAAGAGAGCGAGGAGCTGGTCTTGGAGTTCCTCTCTGTTTCCTGCAATGCATGGCCACTTATAAGATGATGGAAGAATTCTGTTGAAGGACTGCAATCCCAAAAAGTGATCTATATATCTGTATAGTTTAACTAAAAGAGTGGCTCCTGAGGCTTTCTTTTGAATGGCCTATCATTGCCTTCTGCAGCTATGCTTCAGCCACTATCAATTCAACCATCTCATTATTCTTTATGAGCCAATTTACCTGTTGGCTTGTTTCACAGGTGAACACAGTTTTTATGTGACAGTGTCTAAAACATTACCAAGTGCTGCACTGCACAGATCCTTGTGACTTTCCAAACTAAACTATCATATAACTTAAACAACACCTTGCTCGAACTCTAAAACTGACCACTAATGAACCAAAAAGGCTGCAGGTTCTTTGGTCCAACGGCCGTCCATCTACAAATAAAACAACTTCCAATTGGATGGTTGGCATGAAGGCCGGAGCATTGTTTAATTGGACATGCTTTCCAACCCAAGATCCTAAAATGAACCAGGACCTTATATTTTCAGGAAGGAATGCTTTTTGACTTATAACTTGCGATAAACAAAGCATTAGCCATTAAATGCTTGCCACTTGAATCATGGTGGAGCTCGTGTTGCAGCGGTGGTATAATTAAACAAAACAGATAGGATGGTCTCTACTTTGTATAAAACAGTATGTATGTGCTCAACATTTGATTGTTGAGAAAATGATCACATACACAAAGGAGTAATTTGCCGCCGCTGGAATCATTATGTTTTGATGAGAATGTGATAGATTATTGTTGGAAATAACTGGTTCTGATACTCAGCATTATGTAATTTGTCTATCCGCAATTTTGCGTTATTACTTACTCTAATGGTCTTATACAAGATACTGAAAAACTCTATGTCACGCCCCATAATAAACATAGATTTGTATATGTTTTTCTATATTGTTTCGTGATTTATCTTTCTCTTTCTGTTCTTCGTCTCCAGTGATTATGACTAAACGATTTTATGTTAATCATAATATTCTATTTCCTCAATATTTTCATGCAAGCATATTCAAGAAGACAACATTAATAACACATCTTTAGTTTATTTCTTGGTCTATCGTTCACAATACAAATTAGCATAACTTTATATATCTAGGAATTTTGCTAATTTCCAGGGATCTATGACCAATTAATTAACAGCTATGGCTGCAACATGATCTTATCATCCTAAGAGCCTTCTACTTTTGCTTCACAGATTGGTGCGGTTTAGTGTGCGGCGATCTCATCTCTCGGAGTCTTCTTTCATCAGAGAGTATCTTTGCGAACCTGCAACAATTCCGTAAAGTAAAGGTTGAACATTTACATCCAATTCACTGGGTCAAACGAAATAACTAGACAAGATGATCACCGTATCAGAGCTTCCTCGTTTGTTCCTTCTCCATTGCCGACAGGCTCGGAAAGACCCGTCTCCAAGTTCACTCTTGAGACAGGCTTCTTCAGAAGCATCTCACCAGCCTTAACAAGGTTGTCCAAGTTCTCCTTGGTGGCTATATCTACTGATGCCAATGTCCCAGTTAACATATCATCCTGCACAACCAAACCACGTTTATGCTCTGAATTCAAAGAACAGATTGCTTCAAACAATACTTGTTGTATGACTGTACCCTACCTGAATCCGAATGTAATTTCGAGCAGATTTTAACGCCTGGAAAGCTACTGAAATGTGGATGTCCACCATGTCTGCACTTCCTTGGGTGAATGCGTCAACCAGCGGGGTCGATCCATTGCTGAGCAGCCAACTCATTACACCCCAGTTTTTGGCTTTCTTGGCGCTGTACTTTTCTTCGGCCCTCGACAAGCCGGCTCCAAGTGAGATGACTAAGAACCGGCAGTAATCCATAGGCTTTATAGGGAAGAAGTCTGGGTTCTCCTTGATGATCTGTTTGGTCACCTCTCCCATGGCAACTAAAGCCTGATACGCATCTGAAAGTGTTACTGCAGACAAACAAAGTTTGCAAGTTTTGCTTGGAAAGTTCTGAGTTTTGAAACAAATTCCTACCGGGTTATTAGCAGCTAAGCCTCCATCAATCATGTTGAACTCACGTATATTCCCGTGCGAATCTGTGGTTTTGAAGTAATAAGGAGGAAGATACGTCGGTGCAGCAGACGTGCCGATGCAGATGTCAGACAGCAAAGCATCCAGCAGTACGTTGTTCTTTACCTGCAATATATGTAAGCAGCCCAGATGAAGTTAATATGCAGAGATACAATCGCACGCTAGAGAGAGAGAGAGAGAGAGAGAGAGAGAGAG